>ML779594.1:250966-261997 GCA_009831015.1 Picea engelmannii
CCGAGGCGGACTTCCACGAACCCTAGCGCATCCACTATCTTATTTCGATGTCTAATCTATCATTGGGTTGTTTTTTTCACCTTAATGCCATATATGGATTTAGAGAGAAACCATATCATATGGATTCTTACTTTCTAACAAATATGTGAAAATATTTAATCCATTGTAAGGCTTTATTTCTATATAAATTGAATTATGTGTCAAGATTTACTCCATATTAAGGCTTTATTTGTGTTGAAATTGAACATTTTCCTTGAACAGATCATATTGCCACCATGCCCATTTCACTTGGAACTCAACTTTAAGCTCCTTCTATGAGATTAATGTCTTGATCTGATTATTTAGTTGAGAAGAGAGTATGTCAAATTTTCCACCTTATGCTTGGTCATACAACTTCTTTATGAAATAAATTTTCTTTCATTATGTCTTCTTTCAACACTTAAGCCTTTTTCCTAAAGGTTTCATTAAATATGAACATGTCCACAATCATGATAAGAAAAAGAGGAGAGTCTCTTCTTCCATGTAATGTACAACGCAAAGTGGATTCACTCTCAATTGAGAGAGTGATTATGGATATAGGTTCCACACACAACGATGTGTTTAATTCCCTTGTGGACACACTAGGTATTGAACATTTTGTCATGACTACATGAATATTTCAAGGGTTTAATTTTCATTTTTTAATTGCCTTTGTAAAATGGAATTCCTCTTGGAAAGACTTCTATTTCAATTAACTTATCTTGCCACATTGTTACAATTTATTTTCCAATCCTTAACCAATAGTTTAGGTATGTAATTCTTTTTGATTGTCCATGGATCGATGCAATGTATACCCTATTACAATCCTTCTTATTGAAGAGTTGTCAAGTTCTTTCAAAAAGAAAAAAATACATGTGATTAAGTTATGTGCATCTCCTTTTGATCATGTGCATGATGATATACCATTTTTTTCCAAGGAAAAAATGTATATTTGATATTTCAAGTTTGAAATCAAAATATACATAAACATAACCTATCCGCTCAAGTCCAAGGACTATAAATGGTCTACAACCTATCCCCCTCTACATATTACAATCTTTAGAGAACAAATAAGGCTCATAAATCTTCCTTACTTGCCTTCAAAATTACATTAGTAATAGCACAATCTAAAACAAACAATACCCCTAAATTAAACCTCCAAAACTACCAGAACTATCGACTTCCAACTAAGATCAAAAAATTGAAAACAAATATTTTGAGGATAGTATACCCTCCTTGTATTCTCTCACTATCAACAAAACTTCCTGTAAAGTAAGAACACCCTTAGAGAGTGAGTTTGCTTTAGTGTTGAATATTATATAAATATGAATATAGGAGATTAAATCAAAGTGGGTTTTTACCTCCATTACTGAATTTATGATTGGACCTAGAGTCAAATTTGAGCCATGACTCTTGTGATTAGCCAAGTCCATTAGTTATTTTGAATCTCCTAGGATCTTTACGTGTTTGATTCCTTTGTCTTCACTTGTTTTCAGAAGAATCCAAATAACATAAAGTTATGCTCTTTTGTTAGTTCCCAAACTTGCATCATATTTTATATTTAAAAAATGATGCTCGTCGATATGAAGGATGGCCCCAACTTCAAAAATACTCGGGTTGCCTTGGCCAACCCCATCAAAGAATCCCCAATGAAAAAAGAAATATATGGCAGGTTCAATTAAAATATTTTTTGCTTTTTGTTTTGGCTCCTTCCAACTTTCTGGATAAGATAATCTAACGATATGAATTATTGAACCAATTTTCAATTCTTTTCCTTCAAAAATGATATTGTTCCTAGATAACCACGCCCCCCACAACACATAACAAGGCAAAGCTCTATGGCTTGATACTATATAATCTTTAATCCAAATTTCAAAGCAATCCAAGAGACTGTGTTTGTCCCAAGTTGTTGAACCATTGACTAAATGTAGCATTTGTTTCCAAATAGAACTTGAGAGTGGACAAGTAACAAAGAGATTATCAACAGTTTCATTGCACCCCTCACATAAAACATACATGTTTGGCCCATTCTAGTTTCTTTTCTAGCCATTGTCCCAAGCCAAAATCTTGTTGATTAAAGCTAAACATAGAAATATCTTTGTTTTTTAGGGGACTTTCTAACTTCCAAATTAACTTCCACCACCAAACCCTTTCCTCTCTAAAATATTCTTCTACCTTGGCTTCATACCCTAATTTTGTTGTTAGTACTCCAAAGGTTTTGTTTTTAGACCACTTTAATTCATCTTCAAAATCATTTAAGGCAATATCATTATATTTCAACATATAAATATAAAGGGACCATTCAACTCTCATTTGTGTCTACAAATGCAAGTCCTCTATTGTTTTCCAGTCCTGAACCCATCCTCCTAGTACTACTTGTGAAGGAACATATGAGATTCTTGTCAACCCTTGTGCAACATGATTATACCATTAGATAGATGTATTATAACTACAAATTAAGAAGAGCATGGTCCCTCTACTAGTTCATAGCTAGAAGAATTGTTTATTGAGATTGAAGTGATTGAAAATTTAACCAGCACCAAGGAGTAAATTATCCCCCCCATGATCAAATATATATTTATGACAAAGGACTTGCCACATGTTTTTCTATTTTATCCAAGGAAAGCCTCATGGGAAAACCCAAGTGATGCTTCCCCACATTCATGAATGCCATCCCTAGTAAACCTTTCAATGTAGACTAGTGCACCTCACCTGTGGGATTTGAACCAAGCACTACTAGCATGGAACTAGCCAAATGCCCAACAACATTGGTGATAATTGGTTGAGATAACCCCTTGAACTAGTTGTTGCATCTTTCTACAATGCATATGGTTAAATTTTTATCACTATAGAGAGTAAGATACTAAGCAATCTACATATAAAATAACAAGGTTGGCAATAACAAGCAATGAATAAATAATGAGTAGGCAATTGCTTCCTAATCAACCAAAATCAAGTGTGGTGATCACTAGCCCGGGGATAAACCACCTAGTGATATGAAACATATCACTATATAATTTGTCATTTGTTTTAGTACTTTATAAAGAGGAAAATTAGAGTCGTGGACTTGTTGGGCTCATCTCGAGGATATATCTTGATTTGGTGATTGGGGTGTCAAAGCTTCTAGAGATTATTTGAGGGATTAAACAACATTTTTGCGGGGAAATCTTTTGAAACCTTGTCTCTTATACTTTTATGTTGAAGATTTCATTAAGAGGTTTCCACCAACTTAAAGTCTAGGAATGGAGTTTGTATGAGAGAGTTATGCCTTCGATGAATTGATCTATACTTTGACCATTGTAACACCCCTAGTGCATGATTCAGGATCTTTTCATCGAGTGAATTATAAATAATTGCATTAAAATGAGAATAAATTAAAGTGCACCATTAAAGAATGAAAGATAAAAAATGAAGAGACATAAGCATCAAATATGAACACAAAAACTTGATAACAGAGTTTGTCCCTGGTGGATTATGTCTCTGGGTCCTGCTCTCAAATGGGTAGGCTCTTTCATTAACTCAGCAAAAGAATTTGGCAAAATACATAAGTATACCTCATTCTGAAATCAAGCTGCAAAAATAATGTTCAAATCATAAAACAGACAACACCACTGAATTTGTGGCGTCGAATTACCCAAAAATGATTGTCTCCACGCCTAGATTTGACTTTGGAACTTCTAGGCACAAGATGAAATTCGTCTCGGTTTCCATGCCCTCTCTGCAACCTGCATTAATGTCTGGACTGCATAGAAATGTGTGCCCAAAAGGTTGTACTGTACGCACACCGTCCTACTCTGGTTGGGCGGACTCAACATTTAAATATTTTTCGCGGTGTTCAATACAAATCAAGGCTGTTGGCCTGTTGGTTTGGGCAAAATTATTAAGGTGCATAGAGGGGAGGAGGTCCTGGGGTCAAACCCGCGGGCCTCCCCCTTTTGGGTTTATGTTGTTGCAATGTATATATATAATATATGGTTGTTCCACTATGTTTAGCAGTGGTGATATCCATATCCCAACGATTATATCGTGCCTAAATTTGGCATGGTATGCCAGATTTGGCGGACCCGCCAAACTTATTATTTTTTTTGAAATCCACTCATGGGTTGTCATTGTGTTTTTCTCGCCTGTCACGTGGAAGACTCTGATTGTGCCACGTGGAAACCTCCCACTGGGCCACATTGTCCTCTTCCAAGTCATCATGCCACATTAGCATACATACTGCCATGTGGCACAATCCTGTTGGTCCACGAATCGACCCGCAAATGCCAAAACTGGGTGACACGTGGCAGCCTCTAGTGCTGCCACATCACCATGATGATGTCAGCGTGATAGGTGTCACCTTCATGCTCTTGCCACATGTTCTGTATGGATGCTAATGTCATCCGTATGGATGCTGACGTCAACAGTACGAATGCTGACTCATCCCCTGCTCACTGGGCTAGGTTGACCAAACTTTGACTGCGAATATCTTTCAATTCGTAACTCCGTTTGACGATCCATTTGCGCCGTTAGAAATCTTGCGACGCGCTCTTCGTGATCATGTCATTTTCTCTGAGTTTTGGGAACTTTGAATCTTTTCATTTCTCTGTTTGCTGAAGCCATTATGAGCATCCTGAGTTGCCCCTGCGAGTTCTGAGTTATGTCCTAGTGATTCTTATTGATGATTGTACCCCTAATAATTATTAGTGATGGATAATTTCCTTGAAGATTACTTCTACTGGTGATTAGCATTAAATATGTATGTTTGCTTAAGAATTGTGATGACCACTTCTTTGATGGGATATACTTCTTACGATACATTATGGCTCATGTTTGATATGTGTACATATGTTACGATCATTCCTTGGAAAGGTTAACCTTGCACTACAAGTTTTCTTCCTAAAACCTGCACTAACTTAGGTCAGATGATGGGAGTAACCTAGATGGATGCTAATTAAAGTTGTAGAAATCACATCCAAGGGAAAAGGGGCTCTTGTTCAATAAGGATGGACTACTTAATTCTTGTACCTAATATGCTAGGAAGGGGAAAAGTGACTTGAAAATGATTCTTAAATGGATCTAGGGTAAAAAGGCTAAGAGGAATGAGTTGTAATTCACATTTTACCCACTTTATGTCATTTTTACTTTTGTTCCTAATCCTAATTTCGCCCCATGTGTGATTTGGTAGGGGGTATGGGCAAGCCAAGAGACATTCTTAGGAGGGATTTGTCATCCTTGAGAGCTTAAAAAAATATTTTTTGCCTTGTGTGAGGGGGTTGACTATTGTTGGATCTTTGGGAATTTCTACCTTGAGCAAGAGATCTATCTTGATTATGAATTTGTGGTAGCAACCTGATAGTTCCTCTAGCCTAGTTTTAGTGGGTAGATGGGATTGAGACTGTACTTGACCAATTGGGAATATCAATGTTCATTTGTGCTTGGTAATTGTTAATTTTGGGCCCTTAGTATGCCACTGTCATGTATGATACTTGCTTAACTAGGGGTATTCATCAGGGGCTAGGGTGGTATTAAAATCTTTACAGAGGGACACCATTACCGAGTATGTATCTTGACCCCCCATTGGTTTGAATCGGGGCCTCTGAGTGGTAGTAAGATCACTACACACCATAACCCTACAAGTTATGGTGTTGTTGTAAATCTAGGAGCCTCTCCACCACACTATGGCTGATCAGTAGGATGTATGATCCTTGATTTGGCATGTTTGAAAAAGTTGGATGTGTGATCCATGATTTGGTCTATAGGACATGTTATCACACAATCTGTACTTGCCCAAAGCCCAAGGAAAGTGGGGCAATATTGGTGTAACACGAGGGGTAATCCTATCACTGTCAACTCAATAGGATATGCCTTTCTGTTTAGGAGAAGGATAAATCCACTCCAAGGGAGACATCCAAGGGAAAAGTGTAAGGCAAACCACCCCTCTCTCTAGGTCACTCAAATAAGTTTATATCTTGAACGGTGAAGCAAATAAATAAAAGGAATGTACCTGCCCTTAACCAAGACAATAACAAATGTTAAGGCAAACACAAATGATAATGATGTTTCGACAAGACAATAAACTTGCAATGAAAATAATAAACAAGTGTATGCAACAAACAAATATATAACAACATTTAATACAGTAATACCAATTGCAATATATTCTAGGAAAATATAACAAGATATCGAAAACTTCAAGATGATAATAATTTGTCACATGCAAGTTCTAGAGATGTATCAACCAACAAATAAACCTTAACAACTTGCCAAGGATGACTGTAACAACAGTAAAAAGGAAAAGTATGACAACTGAAATATATCTTCAGAAATGCACTTTGTAGAGGTAATTAAATGCACAATTTAACTTTGATCGATATTACTTTTCCTTATGCAAATTCTGGATATATCTTAGCTAGCAAATGAACTTCAAATAAGCTTCTAGAGATGACAGTACAACAGTAAAAAGTTGTGACAGTTATAATTAAGCCTCAAAATTGCACTTTATGAAGGCAGTTAAACACACACTTTAGCTCTAATTGATAGTACTTTGCCTTGTACAAATTTTGGGTTGATTAATATGGTGAAATGAGGTTGAGAGTGCTGCGAAATGATGGTTTTAGCAATGACAATAATAACAACAAAATAAGTTATAATTTTTGTAGTGTACTTTCATAAATGCACCCTTAGATAACAATTAGACATAAATCAAAGCTTCAAGGTGATATCACTTTGCTTTGTGCATTTTCAAGGTTAGTTAGTTCGGTTATTAAGCTTAGCAAGACTGCTAGGTAAGGCTGTAACAATGGTACTAGCAGAAACAAGTATTAGGTTAGTAATTCTAAACTAGGTTAGTGAATTTAAGCTAGGTTAATAGGGTAGCAAATAGAGATTTGAAGGGTTATGATTCTTATCAATAGGTAAAGAATGAAGATTAGTGCCTTCTAGGGATACTGGAGTCAAAGTTGGTGGTTCTTTCTAGGGCTAATAACATAAGATTATGCACAAAACCTAAGAGGGAAAAGAGGTTTTAGAGGGAGTAATATCTTTAGTCCTCCTAGACTCTTGACCACAAGAAGGGAGGTAGTTAGGGTGTAGGTACTTCTAGGCCCTAGCGCCTTCTTCTCTTTAAACTTTTATGGATGAAAGTATGATGCAAATAACTTAACCCCAACCTCTAAAGTGCTAATACTTTAGGGCTCTAGAGGTTGCACTAGTTACTAGACCAATTCAATGAAACTTGGTAAATGAAAAGCAAGAAAGTTAGCACCTTAAGTTTCTTACTTCAAGCATCAATTAAAACATGCAATTTCATAATCTTGTATGAGCAAGCAAACCTTTACCATAACCATTAACAATGACAAAGTAAAAAATCTACTTACTTGCACCAAGAATAATCATGTAAAACAATGCTAGATTGCCAAAATACTCCAATAAATTGATCCAAAAGCCAAGAAACAAGCCTTAAAAGAGTAGCGCCTTCCTTATTTCAGCCAATAACCCTTAGTAGGGAAAAAATTTCAGACCTCCACTCTCCCAAGTGAGAGTTATGATAAAATGAATGTCGCTTTATGTTTATTTATACCAAAATTTGACCTTTAATTAGCTTAGGTGAAAATATCAGGGCCGACCTGACCAGTTTCTTACAAAATTAAATTTTGGACAAAATAAAATAAATTTGCATGTAAAGACCCTCCTAGGGGTGACGTCATGCCCTTCTAGGTTGACGTTGGACCTCTGTCATGGAATGTTGGGCTCAAGGAGTGAAACATTGGGCCTCCAAAGGCCAAAACCCTGCCCACACGTGCCAATAACCTCAAGATTACCCCCAAGGTGACAACCACTGCATGTAGAAACATCCAGGCCTGTATGGGTGACGTACAAGGCCTCCAAAGGCTAGTGTTTAGGTGGGAAAGACACAACCGCTTGGGTCTAGGTCCACCAAAGTGCCTCCAAAGGCAACGTCCTTCTTCTTCTTGGAAGAACCCCTTCATCTTCACCCTGTCCCCTGGCTGGGGTCTCATCATCCATCAAATGGGATTTGAGCCCTCATGAAGGTCCAAGCTAGTCATCTCTCCATGTACCTGTTTACCGACAAGGTCTTGCAAATAGAACAAGTACGTCCTGCAGGGGTCCATAAGTCATAGGCACCATAACACGTAAATCACATCTAATAATTAAAATGCCCAAACATGTGCATTAAACCCCCCCTAAACCCAAACAAATGCTCAAAAAGTTATGCAACTTGACAAGTCTAGGGTTTGGAATGGTCTCAGGGTGTTCTATTGGGCCAGTCTCCCGTAAGTCAAGGTCGTTTCCCCAGTGGAGCTTGATCCAAATCATTCAAGCGTATGAGGTGGTGAGGGAAAAAACTTTGGGCATGGGGTGCATGTGACAACAAGGAAATGTAACACTCAACTATGGGTGCCTTTGTTGAGGGTGAGTTACACCTTGTCATGGATGCAAATGTTTCCAATCCCACCGATTGCCATTTATTTTTATCTTTGATTTCTTCTTTTAGCTTTCTTTCTTCATCCTCCAATGATAGAGTTGATGGCCACCACCCTGACTTGGTGACTAGCTAGTGGCAGTGTCACCCACAAACATTTCACGGAAATGAGAAGGCTGGCTTGTGATGCGAGCTCCTTTCTCTTGGCCATGCAACCAAGAGCCACTACCCTGGCTTGGTGACTAGTTGGGTGGTAGTGTCATACCGCTACATGTTCATGGTCATGATAGGCCAACTCATGATGAGACCTCCTATCCACCAACAAATTCCTTGAGTGTTTTATTCATATGTGGGTCCCCTTTTCTTGCTAAGAAGCGTTTCAGTGCTTTCTCGAGGATCTATGGGCGAATAATCTCGAAGGTTTAAATTCAACTCTTAACTTTTTCCAGCTACATTTCCCCCTGGGCCTTTAGCCCCTTCTTCCCATGAGGTAAGGTACAACCCTTTCCAAGTGGACCCTTCCCCAATGCCAAAAAATGTGGGTAGATGGAAGGGATAAAGATGGAAAATGGCAAGTATGGAGAGAACGACCGACGTCTCTTCAGAGATCCACTAGGTAACAACCTATCCTAAAAGGAAACCAACTTACTAGGGCACCATGTGACCCTCCCAGGTTTGAACAAGGCAAAGAGCATAAAGTCAAGCAAATGTTATGAAATCCAGAAAGATTCAATGCAACATGTTTAAATGTTTTAAGAATAAGAGCAATACATACCATGATACCCAGATTTATTACCTCTTGGAGCAAGACTCTTTGCCATTTTAGGACCAAGCCAATGTGATGAATATTGCTGCTGGTGATATGTGGACTGCATTGAAGAAAAGAGGGGCCCTCCAGGGCCATGCTTAAGTTGTCTGGTTCTCGACACTCCATGTCTAGGACCTGTGGGCCTCGAGACATGATCTCCTTAGTTATCCCTAGGCTAGGGGATAACATGACCAAGAGAGTAAACTTATTGAGTGCTTGGTGATTTATCTTAGACCCTTATTGAGCTTAAGCCCTACTTAGGGGATTAGTACCTAAGTTGAAGGGATGCATTTGTTGGGTGGAAAGATGCCCCATGGATGCGATTTCCCATGTGAGGTCAAGATTTTAGAAAAGCTCGTCAAACCTGAATAATCCTAGACTCAAGAACACTCATCCAACACTCAAAAAATTGTCTACCCTCAAACAATAACACATATTTTATGCCATAAAAACACTTGGAAGATAGGTCGATAAATAATACAGTGGTAATTTTGTAGCTCTCTCAAGAAATCGAGAAGTAATGGAAAAGGAAAATATGAGCTGGTCCTACGTAGCAAACGATCCAACCCAAGACTACAACAACCAAGTAAGGGAATTAAACATCAACATATAACCTCAAGACTCCACAAAACCACCGTATTGCCTATTGGAGGAGTGTATGGTTTGTACAACACGTGTGCGGCCTCCCTCAAGCTTTGCACAATTCCGAACTATAACTTAATGTTAAG
Organism: Picea engelmannii; assembly: GCA_009831015.1. Taxonomy (NCBI): domain Eukaryota; kingdom Viridiplantae; phylum Streptophyta; class Pinopsida; order Pinales; family Pinaceae; genus Picea; species Picea engelmannii. The sequence goes on from ML779594.1 coordinate 260,946, forward strand.
GGAGGTGCGTATGACCCTCTAAGTCGACTCTCACTGTGATGTGAAGGCTGGAGTTACAATGGGGTTTTATAGTTTAAATTAAATATTAATGGAAGGTAAGGTTTTATAGTTTAAATTAAATATTAATGGAAGGTAATTTTCTAAAGGGTTCTTATAAAAGGAAGTTTTTTTTATCTTTTAAATAGAGGGCTTGATTATTGATAGTGGAGATGTTAAAGTTGATTGGGATATGGATAAAGTTAAAGATTTATTTTAGTATAAGTGGATATTAATTTTAAATTTTAAATATTTATTATTAAATATTAAATTTAAACTTTAATTTTATTTTATGTGAATGGTATGTGAAGATATAAGAAATGTTTATGTTTTAAATAGAGGGTTTGATTATTGATATTGGAGATGTCAAAGTTGATTTGGAAAGGGACAAAGTTTAGGATTTCTCTAAGAGAATATTAAATTTAAGTTTTAAATATTTATATAATTGAATATTAAATTTAAACGTTAAATGTTAAATATTTGTATAATTTAATGTGAAGATTTTAACATTATATAAGAGAAAAAGAATATTGGAGGAATTTTTCAAATTATTTTTCATTGTGTATTTTTTAATTTAGTAATTTTATTAAAAATCATAAAATTACAATTATAAATATTTATTGGTATTTGAGTGTTTCTCTAATGGCCTCGATACCAAAGGAGAGCATCTATTCTTCCTTTACAAAAAAATTACAATTTTCAACAAACTATTATCTTTACTTAATCACATATCCTTGAGATGTCTAATTCACATAGAGTCAACATCTAAGCTCTAGAAAAATACCAAAAATTACATTCCTATACAACAATGCAAAAAAGACTAGATTTTAGATCATATTCAACAAGTTCAATTTTCAACAATCTCATATACAATAAAGAAATTAAAACCAGGATTAATGAAAACTAGTAGTAATATGTCATTGTTTCATTGATGAGATATGATGATTTCCCAAGTTCCTTTAGTAAGAGAAAAAGAAGGTCGTTTCATTCAGCTAGAAAAAGAAGACCCAAATAAG
>ML779594.1:264868-276615 GCA_009831015.1 Picea engelmannii
TCGTGGACGTTAAAAATACTTTCTTTCTTTCTTTATGCAACTTCAATCTTTCCTTGATAAGGTGTCAGCTTCAAAATTTTGTTCCATATACACATAAGCAAATGAAATGCCATTGTAGATTTTTGAAGTCTTGAAATAAAAACTGTAGTAAGTAATGCAGTAATCTAAACTTTCTACTTTTTGGAGGTTTTTGGACAATTTTTTCCGTTTGATTTTGCCAGAAATCCGGTGATAAATGGTTGGATCTGCAGGGTTAAATGGTTAAGTTTGTATAATCTGAGTGCCCAGAGGGGTTTTTCATCACGCTGAATCCATTTATGCATTCAGAAATGCAATGAGGTTCTGTCCAAATTTACATCGCCAAATTCAACCAAAAATCCCAAAAATAAAACGTTTAGCCAAGTCTCAAGAAGGATGAGCAATAAAATAATCAAGATAAACCCTCACTACAGAGGGTTTCCGCAGAGGCCTCGGCATAACGTTTTTTCGCTGACGTCTGATGAACCACTTTGCGCGTAGATCTAGCCCCAGTTCCTGCCATAATAATGGCCTACAGTGACGAGGATCTGCTGGACTACTCAGAGAACCCACTTCAAAGTTATAACATTTGGACTTCCTCAATCCCATCTGCCACTTCGTTCTGTTTGACTTGCTCTGCAGTCGCCCCTCCTGACGTCACCTCCCTCCCTCATCCCTTGGCACGCCCCAACCACGCACTCCCCCCTTACTGCAGCTCGTGCAACACTTCCCATTCTCACTTCGACGGGATGTCCTCTAGTGTGGCTCCTCCGCCGCAACTAGTTCCTCCCCATGTGCTAGTTGAAGAATCCGCCTCACACAACTCTACGAAAGATCAACCCGTCCCCTCCTCTCACCTCCATGATGCATTCGCTGCCAAAGATCACTTGTACCTGCTTCCAGCTTCTGAGCATTTATTGGAATTAATCCTCCCGCAAACCAATGGATTCACCAAAAATTTCCCCTCAGAAGACCTTCTACGCGGGGACCTCCTGAAATCTACGTCTCTTTCTATATCTAGGCCCGGATCTACTCACATGGTCAATAGGAGAAAGTCTAAACGGTGTCTAAAGAGGAAGGCCGGGGCCACAAATCTTCTTCTTGGTGAAGACATACATCTCAACAACCCTAGTTGGGCGTTTCATAAGTAAGTGTTTTTCTTAAAAAATTATCTTAGGACATTGGTCCTTCGACACACAAGCTATGTTCCGGAAGAGATGCTTTGTTGAGTTTAATGCCACCTCAAAAAGACTATATATCACCCCAGTATGGGTTCAACTCGAGGGACTCCCCCTAATTTTCTGGTCGGATTGATGTCTTTAGAGAAATTAGGAACTCAATTGGATATTTTTTATGAATCCAACCACTCTTACATCTCTACGGAGTATATGGGCATGGCTAGAATATTGGTGGTGATCAAGCTATCCGACGGTCTAGTAGAGGAAATCACTATTTCCTTTAAAGGAACCTCCATTACCCAAAATCTCGATTATGAGGGGATCTCTTTGAAGTGTGGACCCCGCCATTCATATAGCCATATCACAAGAGACTGCAACAAAGAAGAAATGAGGCTTCACTGGGTGAAAAGAGTTGCAAGAGGAGTGGAAGCAAACAAAATGCGTCCACAGGCTGTGTAGAATGAGGCTCCTCTGAAGAGTCCCTCCTCTCCTGTAAAATCCCTAGTTCCTCTGCCTTTGGAAAGCGCTCCAACACCTCCTTCCTTCTTTGATACCACTGAAGAACAACCAGGTAAGACATCTCTCTCTTCCCTTTCCCTTATTTTGATTTCAGTTGCTAGTTCTGCAAGTGGTTTAGCTCCAATTTCAGATTGTGGGGGGTTTTTAGATTCCTCCTTCCTTCTGGGATTACCGAGTCTATCTGGCTCCCACTCTACTACCTTAATTCATATTCTTACTACTAGCCCTGTTGTCTCCTCTCCCACCCCAACCCTCATCGATCCTCTTACCCCTTTGCTCCCTCCACCCTTCCCCCTACCCTCCCCCCAAAATACAATCTTCGTTCCCTATCTCGCTCCCAATCCTCATCCTTCTAGGGAATATTTGGTGGTCTAGGGGTTATTGAAAATTTGGAACCAAAACCCCCCTTGCAAGGCCAAAAGTCCTACCTTGCTATTGCACAAAAACAAGCCTATTTGGAAGTCCCATCCGACAAGCTTAAATCTCTTTTTGGGGTCCTTAGAGCATCATCCCCCAACTTAATTGCAAAATGAACACTCTCTCACAAAATTGTCGTAGGATGGCCAACCCCACTAAAAAGTTAGCCAGTAAATGCCTCATTGAACTACACTCCCCCTCCATTCTCCTCCTCCAAGAATCTATGATAGTTGGCTACAAGGCTGTGTAATCTTTCTCTACCTCTTTTCTAGAATGGGACTTCCTCACTCTTGATGCAACTGGGAAATCTGACTGTCTTCTCACTAGATGGAGGGAATCCTCCTTGAAAATTCTCAACTCATGGGTTTCTCCATCTATTTTGGGCACCCACTTCTTCTCCAAAGAGTTAATTATCAAATTCCTTATGGATCATATTTGGACAGGAAGGATTTTTGGCAAAATTTCTTCAATTCATCTCTGTTAAAATGAGACCATGTTTTTATTGGAGGGGACCTGAACTTTACCTTGGGAGACAACAAAATATGGGGTCCCTCTGCTAAAAAAGACCTCCTTTCCAATTTTTTTATCCATAAGTTGGATGATGTTGGATTGTTCGACATACAACGCATCAAATACGCCCCCGCTTGGAGAACCATGCACTCTGGGGATGATAGGGTTGCAAAAAGACTTGACATATTTATATTGTCGGAATCCCTTCTTCATGGAAATCTGTGATCTTGACAATAGATAGCCCTAGGTGGTATCTCCGATCACAACCCCATCTTGTTGGAACTAGCCCAAGAAGGGAAAAATCCCCCCAGTCCCTTAAAATTCAATCCTTAGTGGCTAGAATCACAGTCATACTTAGAAGCTATCAAAGAATGTTGCCCCCTTACAATCCTATCCTCCCAGAATCTCCTGCAATTCAAGTTATGACAAACATTAAAAGGGAAAATGAGACCACCATTTCTTGGAACAAAAGGATAAAGCATACAAAAGACAAAGCCTTATTTGAAATTAAAGACAAGATGAAGGCTTGGCAGGAGAGAGAAACATCAACGCCCCTATCGACACAAATGAAAGAGGAGTACACGGCTCTAGATCTCCACAGGAGGAAAATCCTTCTAAATAAAGAAAAATAGTGGAGAATGAGAAGCATAGAGCTTTGGCTACAAGCTAGGATGAAAACACCAAGTTCTTCCATCACTTTGCAAATGGTAGGAAACTTTCCAACACAATTTGGACTATAGACAGATTGGATGGATCAAAAGCATCTTATTTTGAAGATATTGCTCAAGAAGGCACAATGCACTTCAAATCCCTTTTCAAAGCCAACTCCAGGGCCAATATAGACACTATCATTAGGGTGGTGAGTCTTTTCCCTAGATTCATCAACCCATAAGAAAATAATAAACTCATGGAGGAGATCACAAAGGAAGAACTTGAGAAAATCCTTCACAACTTTCAAAAGGATAAAACCCCGGGGCTCGATGGGTTTCCAATCGAGTTATACAAAAGTTGTTTTAAGATCATTGGAGAGGACCTTCTGAAGCTGGTATAATTCAGAAGGAAAACTGGATAGATTCATGCTCCCTTCAATGCCACTTTTATCACCTTCATTCCAAAGGTGGACAACCCAACTAAATTCGAACAATTCAGGCCTATCTCCCTCTGTAACAACATATACAAAAAAAAAAATCATCGCTCACAATATCAAAGATCACTTGAGAGATAACATATCAGAAGAACAATTTTTTTTTCCAGGGAAGACAATTACATCAGAAAATTGGTGTTGTGTAGGAAGGGATCCACTCAATCCACACACAAAAGTAGAGGTCCATTACCTACAAAGTAGATCTCTCAAAAGCTTTTGACAATGTCAGTTGGCTTTATAACAGATTGCTCCCGAATCATTTGGGCTTTAATCACTCCTTTGTCACATGGGTGATGAATTGAATCTCAATCACCTTATTCTCCCTTCTCATAAATGGCTCAACCACCTTCAGAGCTGAGCGTGGACTATGACAAGGATTCCCACTGTCCCCACTACTTTTCTTGTTGGTTGCAGAAAGCCTCAGCAGGATAATCCACAAAGAAGCTACCTCAACCAACCTAAAAGGTATAAATATCAACATAAATTTCTCCCTAACTCACCTTCTTTTTGTAGATGATATTCTTATTTTATGCAAAGGAAATATCTCCTACATATCATCGCTCAAAGTGATACTTCAAACCTTTTGCATAGCCACAACTATGCAAATCAATATGGAGAAATACTCCCTCTACACCTCAGGAATGACAAAAAATGAAGATCGACATATCTCCAGAATCCTAGGTGCTCCAACCAAGGCAAATTTCAAGGGTAAGAATTATCCGGGCTTCACCCTAAAGGCGAACAACTACAACAAAAAAGAATGGCAGTGGCTATGTGCAAAAGTTGAAAAGAGACTCCTCTCTTGGTATAACAGATGGTTATCCCGAGTTGGTAGGCTTGTGCTGGTAAAATTGGTATTGGAAGTTATTCTATTTTTTTGGACCTCATTGGCCTAGGTCCCCAAAAGTATTCTCAAGAGAATCAACCAACTTTCATACTATTTCCTTTGGACGAGATCTAAATAGAAAAAATCCATGGTCTTAGCCTCAAGAAAAAGGATCTCACCACCAAAGTCTTTTGGGGGTTGGGGTTTGAATAACATTCACCTATTTGCTCAAGAACTGGTTGCAAAACATGCTTGGGGGCTCATCTCTAGTGTTGGGCTACGGGCTTGCATCCTAAAGTAAAAATACTTCCCCATAATCTATCATCGATTGGTTCAGGAGGTCTCACAAATCTTCCAAAAATGGCTCAATTATTTGGAAAGCAACGATAAATGATTTTCCCCTTATTGGAAATTGGTTCATTTGGAAGGTAGGGAATGATGCAGACATCCTCATTGGAAATGATCATTGGATTGAGTGTAAGGGCCAACCTATTATCCTAGATCCACTAATACATGCCATGAATAATGAGGGTTTCTTCTATCTTCAACAAGTTTCTAGAATCAACTTTTTGTCCAACACCACTCATTGGATCAACTGGCAGGAAATTGGTCTTGATTCAACTCATGCACAAATCTAGAGGAATTACACAAATGCTCTATCCTCCTACTTGGTCAATCTCATAGACCAAAAAGACTCTCTAATATGGTATTTCAACCCCTTGGGAGGATATGTGCCCAAACATAGATACACATCTTTGATCTTAGAGCACATAGATCAACCCACCCCCTGGTGGGGGAAAAGTCTTTGGAAACTTAAATTCCCAACAAAAGCTAAGATGTTCATGTGGCTCCTTCTCTCGAACAGATCTCCCACCTAGGAAAATCTACAAAAATGGAGTTTTGTAGGTCCTAGCTGATGTGCCCTTTGTAAACAATATAATGAAACAAGTCATCATCTATTTATGTAGTGTCCCTTCTCACAAGCGGCCTGGACTGATATGAGAACATCACTGGGGATCACTGCTCGATGGGAGGGAGATTCGATGGAGCAAGCCTTGCAGTCTTGGATATCCTCGACATACACCTCTCCCATCAAAGCTCTCCCCCTTATATTGGTTTGGGGCATCTGGATTGCCCAAAATCATGCCATCTATGAAGATTTATAGCCCTCCCACATCCGCTGTGCCATTTCTTCCCTGGATATCTTGGAATCCTTCCCCCAAATATCCCCCCTCCCCCACAAAATCCCCTCACCCTACCCCCTATCGATCCTTCCCTTCCCAAGGTTTGTTTGATGGGGTTGCTCAGGGTTCCCCCTCCTCCCGAGCTGTGGGAGGTATACAACATTTGGACGATTCCACCTCTTTTGCTGCAGATTTGGGAGATGCAACAAACAACTATAGTGAGTTCATGGCAGTAAAACTACTCTTATCACTAGCAATTGAAAAAAGGAATATCTCATTTAAACATTTTTGGAGACTCAATGCTTGTGATAAAATGTTTGAATGACAAACAAACACTACACACATATCCTTTGTAGCCATTCTTGGACAACATTAGGAGACTCCTCACATCCTTCCCACATTTTTCCTTTTCGCATGTCTACATGATCTGGAATAAAGAAGCATATAGGTTATCAAAAGCTAGATTGACATTGGAGCAAGTAAGCTAGAAAATCTGGGAAAAAAGTCCGCTTGGCTCCTCAAAAAATTTTCATGACCCTTAGACCCTTATTTGACTAATAAAATTTTTGAATATATGGTTTTGAAGCACACATCTGGATCTAAAGAACCAAAATTTATTTGCGAGCTGCTACAACTTGGATTACATTTTTGTTTCTTTGTATTTTACACAAGACTGATGTAGAAATTTGGATATTTTTTTATATATGAGAACATATGGGCTTTTATCATCTTAGATATTTTTTCGGGCCGAAAGGCTACATAACCAATTTTTTGGCGGAGTTTATAAACCCCTGATCACTTAACAAGGGATATTAGCCACAAGAATGCTCATAACATTTGTTGATGTAATTTTGTCAAAAATGAATAAAATTACTTGCTTTTTTTTCATGGAAAAAAATAGTCTCAAGTTATTTATGTTTGATGTTTGTGTATATTTAATATAAATATATGACTAATAAGTTGGTCGATTTTATTAACTTAGCTAGATTATTAAAAATAAATTTATTTATTTACTATTTTATTATTTTTTTTAGTGATTATTAAAATGTAAAAAAAACAAACTTAAAACTATTTATTTAATATTTCATTTTTAATGTTCAAACTAAAATTAAACCACCAATTAGTTATGGTAGAGTGGAATTACCATTTTTCTCTTACTTAAATTTGATTTCAACAACTAATAAATGAAAAATCTGTTTTAAGAAAATAGATTAAATAAATATTTATTGTTTTCACTATCTTACAATAAAATATATTAATTGCATTGAGTTTAGTTTGGATGGTTGTGAGGAATGATTGTTATCCTCCCCACAGGTTGTCTATTACAAAATGTTTGAGTTTTCAAATGATTTTGCATCTTCTTAAATCTTATTCAATAAAAAGTATTAATTTTTTTTTTTTTTTTAAGAAAAATACAAATATGTCAAATAATTTTGTACTTTCTAAATATTTTCATAATTATTTTGTAATTCAATAAAAAAATAAAAAAAATACATATATTAAATCAACTTGTTAGATATCATGATCATAGAATTGTTAAAATTTTTAATATTAGATCAAAGAGTTAAAAGTTGAACAAGTTTCATTAGAGCAAATAAGAATATAAACCATGATTATTTTGTAGTAGTCAAAATTGTAGCTCCCTTCCTTAGAATCCAAACTTTTAAGCAAAAGAGTATGTTGATGCATATTTTTTTTAAGAATACTATAATCTCCATCACTTGAATGTTCAAGTGAGACATGTAAAGCCATTCTACCTAGTAAGAGTGGAATTTTGAGATTTCAATTAACTCATAAATATGACTATGATCCATGAGTGAAAAGTGGCTTAATCCTTCTTTAGTATATATATTTTCCTTGGCATCCCATATAACCCCTAAATTTAGGGGATGATTTACATGTCATGGCATATGTTGTTTTATACAAGATATTCAAGTTTAATAGAAATAGCTCTATGAATTAGATGATTATATCCAAAAAAAAAATAAAATTGATTTTTACATTATTATATAGTTGTGGTTGTTAAGTTGTTTGCAAAAGATTTAGATGAAGATGTTGTGAAACAATTTTCTACATTCTTAAAGCCTTTCTTAATTGGTTGAATAAAATGAGTCTTTATAAACCTTTCTAAGAAACAAGTGACTCCCTTGTCAAGTATCACAAAATTATTAGAAAACATAATATTAAACAAGAAGATTCAAAGTTGGTAAATATTCTTAGCAGTATAAACTTAATTAATTATGATTGCAATAATGTAAACAATGAATATTTCAATATCAATCAAAATTTGATTCCCCCTTTCTCACTCCAAACCTTTAACCACAAGAGTATTATATTTCATGCTTTGTCAAGAGTACCATAATCCCTAGCATTGTTATGCTCATTTGAGGCATTTAGAGATATTACCCCCAAACAATGCCTTTTACATATGAGAAGACATTTTGTTATTTTCCATGTAAACTGTGATAAAATATGTTAACCCAAAAATTTGACCATGATTCTTGAGTGAGAATGCTCAATCCTTTTTTAATTAACATAGTTTTACCATAGATTTACCTTGGAGTACTATAATCCCTAGCATTGTTATGCTCACATGAGGTATTTAGAGCTATTTACCCCCAAACATCGTTCTTTTACATATGAGAAGGCATTTTGTTATTTTCCACGTAAACTATAATAAAATTTGTTCACCCAAAAATATCACCATGATTCGAGAATGCTTAATCCTTTTTTAATTAACAAAGATTTACTTTGATATGCCATAATACCCCTAGATTTAGGGAACAATCTACACTACATGCTACAAGTTGACTCTTGCAAAATGCCCAAGCTTGATATAAACATGTCCATGATAGCAAAGGATCACATCCAAAGATTCTTTTGATGTTTATTCCATCATATAAGTCCATCATGAAGATGCAACTCTTAGGTTGTTTGTCAAAGAGGAAAATGTTGTCAAAATGGTTTTGTACACTCCTAACTCTTTCCTTAATTGGTTGGAATTCATTAAAAAGGATATTTAGAAAATATTTTTAAGAAGAAATAGATATATTGATCCCCTTAGTTAGGTATCAAAACCGTATGATTATAAAAATCTTAAAATTAAACAACAATGCTCAAAGTTGATAAGCTCCTCATGAGCAAAAACAAAACATGGACAATGAATTTATTACTATGAAAATTAATAAAAATGATGACTTTTACAATAGTAATCAAAGTTGTATGCCATCTTTCCCACACTACAAATAATGGACTTCAAGATTATGATGGTGCATGTTTTGTCTAGAATACCCAACTTTAGAGAAATTTTGAAAATTTTCACAAACTATGATCAAATATGTTAACCCAAAAACATTCCCATACCATGAATATGAGTTCACAAAATACATACTACAAAGTATATCAAGTCCCATGGATGAAGCACTTAATAGTCACCTATCTCCTTCTCATAAGGGTAGCATATGATTTGAATGTAGAAAAGGAACTGATTCCAAATCCATCTCCTCTAATGTCTCATATTAATTTTGAGTATTATGATGTGATTTAAGATTAATTAAGATTTTAATAAAAAAATCTAAAAGTTATACGATTTGAATTTTTTTTCGATAGTTGCCATGAAATTATTCAATACCCTAAAAAACCCTATTGTAATTTGATTGTGCAATTTCAGCAACTCATATCTACAATTCCAATAATTCTTCTAAAATTTTAAAACCAAATTTAAAAAAAAAAAACAATAAAAAAATATAATTAAAATAAAATAAAATATTAACCTATTTAAACTAGACAAAACTCTAACCACTATGAATATGTTATAAACCCTTTATGTATCACAACCAATGAAAAATATATGAAATGTGTTGCAACTACCTAAATCTACACACGATAAACCTATTTTCGTATTCTCACACGATATTTTTGATATATACTTTAACATTTTAACATTTCGCCTTTTAATATGTTCTATGATGAATAGCCATTCCCACGATCACAATCATCATCATCCCATGACCTCAAATTTTTTTGGAAAAACTAAATCCACGACTTCAATATTTTTGGGGACAACTCAATCTAGAGTCATTTTGAAAAAAAAAAAAAAAAACATTTTTTTCAATAATTGTACTTTTCCATCATGAAACATGTGCATTTGAGGGTGTCAAATTATGGGCTCAAGAATGCAATAACAATGAACCATGGTCTTACCCAAGTGTGAGTTTGGCCGCTTGGTCCAATAATAACCAAGGTGTTAGTGGAACACCTTGGTTTATTCTCATGATACTTTATTTTCTTAGAATAGTTTGACGTTCATGTTTCCAATTTTAGTATGGTTTTCTATTTGCTATGATTAGTGTTTAGTTTTTTTTTTTAATTGGTTGATTTTTAACGTAGATGTTTGACCACTTTTTCTTTTATATATAAGTTTTTAGTTTTCAATAAGGTTCAAGTTTTCTTTAAAGAAAACTTGATTATTTGGGCCTACCTTTTTTATGTACTTACTGCTGCAAAGCCGGACACCTGAGAAGTGTCTGTCAGGGCTTCGCGGAGGAGGAGTCGGAAAAATTGTGGCTCTGGAAGGCGCCTAGATGTGACTCGCCAGGTGTAGACTCCTTTGTACGAGACACATCGTTTACAGGGCCAGTGGACTCTTTTAAACAAGCCACCTCCGCTACTGTCTCAGGTAAGATTAAAGCTCTGTGTCCCTCTTTTTATTATTCGCTTACGACTTGGGAAAAAATGGCTTTGGACTCTATGAATCCTCCGGTGGTTGATCCTTTGATTCCTTCATTTACTGCTGAGCTAGCTACTAGGGATGGATCATCTTCTTTGGAGGTCGTTCCACAGTCTTCTGCGCGGGACACGGTTACTCCTAGTCCAGTTAGGGTAAAATCTCCTCTAGAGGAGCTTAGAGTCAGTTTTGTAGCACCCATCAACTCCTCTCCCACTTTCGGGGATCAAAGTAATGTGGAAGTTGTGGTTTTCGAGGGAACTTGGGTGGCAGACTGTGAGGGAGAGAAGGAAATCTTTGTGTTTTCGGGTTTCAGGGAGTCAGAACCAGGGGAGTGCTCTTTGGGGGAGACTTTGGACTCCTTAGTCCCTCTCCTTCGAGAGGTGAACACTATGCTTCCGCTTCCTACTTACTAGGAGAGAAATGTTATTAAACTCCCGGGCACTTTTGAACTTGTTGGGCAGTCGAGGAACTCTATTAGGGGTGTTGGGGATGGTTACGCCTGGTCAAAGGGCCTGGGTTTCGAGACATCCCCTATTAAAACGAGAAGTGCTCGTAAAAAGGCCACTTGCTCAACTCCTGTACTTGACCCACATACTAACTTTGTTTCTGACTCTGGGGTGCTTAGAGGCATGAAAGCCCTTGTTAGGGCCAAGCCATGATCCTGCTCTCCTTAAATCTTAGAGGGGTGGGGCGGGGACCCTGAAAGTGGCCTCCATGCGCAGATTGCTACGAAATTCCAATCATGATATTATTTTTTTACAAGAAACACTTGTTGACGAGGATAAAACTCATTTGTTTATGTTAAAGTTTGTGCCTGGCTGGTTATCGTGTGCTATTAGCTTTGTTGGAAATTTGGGTGGTCTTTTAGTGACGTGGGATCCCAATAAATTTGATTTGATGCCATCTCTCTGTTGTGGGGGCATTTTATTATATGGCATATCTTTAGAAGATAACAAGCGTTTATGTTTACTCAATGTCTATGGGCCCTGCAATGAGACAAAAGTTTTTTGGGAACAGGTGGTTGTGATTGGTTTGTTGGCTACTAAAAAATTAATTGTTCCAGGAGATTTAAATTTCACCACATGTTAAGCCCTAATATTGGCTCATTACCACTTAATTGGGGCATATTAGATTAGTAATGTTATTTTATTTATGTCGGCTTTAGGCCATTAGTTGTGATTTAGATTAGTAATGTTATTTTATTTATGTCGGCTTTAGGCCA
>ML779594.1:376580-417112 GCA_009831015.1 Picea engelmannii
CCTAACCCTAGACGACTATCAAGGTATGTTAAATATTGGGTTGCTAGGAACATAAGAGGTTCCATTTTTTTGGTGTTGTTATTGTTCCATAGTTGAATAGAGCATCTAGGAGTGGGATATTGAAGCATAACAGAGGAGGTAGAAGATTCTATAACGACTATTCAAACCATTGTTCATGTCAACTCCATAGTGAGTGCCCTTTTCTTTATACTTGCATTTTATCATTGAGAAAAAGAGAGCAGAGCATAGGCCTCTCGTTCTAGTTAGGTTTTTTCATGTATTGGGTTTCCTAGGTCACATCTTGTGTTCATTTGTGAGGATGGTATGTTCATTTGTTTGTTTGTTTCATTTTAGTTTCAATTATTTCCATAATTTTGAGCATTATGCTAGTAAAATTAATGAGATCTAAAGTAATAATAAAGTATTTTAGTGTTGTAATATTCACTGTGACGATTTGTTCCAATGGAATATCCACAATAGTTTATATATCATATTAGTATCAAAGTAGTTTTCTTTGGGGTTTTTGTGGGAAGTTGCAGGATTCAAGAATTGGCTTATGAAGGAAGTCTTAGAACCCTAGCCATGGAAAATGAGTCAATTTGTCACAACCTTTGGGATGAGGCATAGGAGAGATTTTTAATGTTGGAAAAACAACTTGTTGACATCTCTTGCGACATGTCTCTCCTCATGGTGGCTTTAACAAACAAGTTTGGACTTTTTGGGAAGGTTTGTGTCTCTAACTTAGAAGTTGGATCGAATGTGAAATTGAGAGACATTGAAGACTTAGAAAATGAATTGAAAAAAGGGCCAAAGAAGGAGAAACCAAGTTGTAGTGTCATCACTTCTTCACAATTTCCGTGTTGGAAACCTAACACGTTTATGGTATTCCTCACTTGAGAAGGAATATGAAAAGACAAGTGAAATAAATAAGTCCAACAATCTCAACACAATATGGAGCGTTTGGGCTACTCAATTGTTTAAGTTTTCATTTCTTAATGATTGGTATTTTTTGGGTCAAAAATTTATGATCTTAGCTCCTAACCCCTTGACGTTGTTCTACACATTGTAAGCTTTCCAACGGTGCAAAAAATACCTTAATCGAAGTTTGTATGGAGAATTTATTCTTCTTGCAATTTGACCTACATTGTTGATCACCACAGTACCAAGTGGATGCGAGGTTAACCCCCATTATTCACACATGTGGGGACAGTAATGTGTGGACTTTCAAGATGATTCTAGAGGATCCATAATCCATGTGGATATTGGTGGCCACCTACCTATTCCAATTGGCTCCTCTTGACAGTTTTTAGTTCAACATGTTTCTCTGTAATGATAACATTTCTTTGTAATTGTGGGTTCTGCACTTCTGAGGCTATCCTGAAGCCCTACACAACATCCAGGTGGATATTAGTGGTCACTCAACTATTCCAACTGACTTAGTTTGGAAGTTTTCATGTCAGTACATCTTTATGTACTTCCAGGGCCATTTTAGGGTGCTAAACAATGTTTTTTTTGGCTTGCCAAAGTCAAACTGTAGACAAATTTAGAGTTTGAAAACATAATGTGTATTTCTCGAAAATACCTTTCCAACGGGCTATCACACACCTAAAACAAAGGTCGTATGCAAAAGTTACGACCTTGGGAAGTTGAGGTACCAACTTACCCATTGGGGCCCACATAACTTTTGACATTTCATCTCCCAGGGTTAGGTTTTTGGATGTCTATGGTTTTGACATTCATGAGTAATGTTAAAAATACCTTTGGAGCCTCATTGTAATCATTCTACTCATACAGATGCGCGTAGCAGCCACAACTCTTCTCATAGATAACTACCACCATTCGAGTAACTTGTTTTCAGTTTTGCAGTTTTACAATTTCAGCCTATTTTCTTTATTCAATAGAATTTATTGTTCACTGGATATCTGTTGTTGTTCTCCGTATCTCTGTGTTATCGTATTCAATATGTTATTCATTTCGTTCCGCTCATAAACCCATATCAGTGGTATCAGAGCAATTTTCTCTTCATTTGTTTTTCTTCGTGTATGTCCTCGACAAGATCTGGGTATAAGAAGTTGGGACTCAAACCAGTCGAGCCTTTGCAAGATTGACCGTGCCAAGCCTGACAACAATTCATGGGGGACGAGAAGAAAGATGATGGAGTAGGAGATCCTTTTAAAATGTTGCTCGAGGAAGCCCTTGCGCAACACATGAACGAAATGATGGACAGCTTTGCATAGATCATTTGACGGTTGCCCATAGGAGACACATCTTCATCAAGTGGTCATGCAACCCCCTTCAAGGTACAAGTAAATTTTGATATTCCATTATTTGAAGGACTGATAGATGCAGACGTTGTAGATAAATGGATGAATCTGCTCGAAGGGTATTTTTTGGTCCACAATTTTTCCGATAGGGAAAATATTACTTTTGCGCTCCTCAAGGTCGTCCCCCATGTTAAGGACTGGTGGGGTAGTTACTCTGAGAAAAGATCCATAGAATAATTTGCAATATTTGCAGTCATCCCCACATGGGATTCCTTTAGGGATTCCATTAAATAACAATACTACCTTGTTGGAAGCTACGAGGACAAGTACACAAGATGGACCACATAGCGTCAGAAAAGGGACCCGACACTATAAGATTTCACCAATATTTTCCATACCCTGCGCACCAAGTTGGGTATCAAAGACTCTGAATGACATCTGGTGCTCAAATACCGCAACTATCTGCATGGATACATTAAAAAAGAAATGGATTTTCTGTACATCACATCATTAGGTGCAACTTATAGATATGTTGTCAAGATCGAGCACAAATTTAAGCAGAAGAGGCGAGAGTTTGGATCTGCAAATGTCTCATAGCCGAATCAGGGAAAAGGTGGCCCCAACCCAAAAAACAAGGGACAAAGAAAAGATGGCCACTCTCAGGATAACCGGTCCAAGCCGTAACCCAAGAAGGGAAATGAGAATTCGAAGGACACGGGAAAGTGGTGTGAATACCATAAAATCCCTTGGCACAACACCAAAGAATGTCACTCCAAGCAGTCACTGGTGGTCGAGCTGAAAGCTTTTGAATCAGAGGAAGATTCTGGCTCCGAATCAAATCTAGAAGGAGGGAAGCAAATTATTGATGTCGAACCCAACGCCATTTTCGCTACCACCAAAGTCCAGCGAAGCGAACCAGATGAACTAGAGGAAGGGGAATGCCTCTGTCACTCACATATGTTGGTAAAGGGGGCTTCGCTTCATTTCATTGTCGATAGAGGTAGTTAAAAGAATGTGATCTCAGGAGAGGTCGTCAAGCGGTTGGACCTGTCGATGACACCACACCCACAACCCTACACCATAGGCTGGCTTCACCAAGGAAGAGATCTCCGCTTTAGCCAACAATGTCGTCTACCCTACGACATCAAGCCCTTCAAAGACGATGTATTGTGTGATATTTCTCCCCTTGAAGTTTGTGATGTTCTTTTAGGCCAACCATATTTGTGGAAGCGACATGTTGTGTATGAGTCTAGACCCCACAATGTTATTATTACTTTGAGTAGACATTTGTACAGAATACCAGAGGTAGCGCCACCTACCACTATTTCTTTAATCTCTACTAAGCAATGCAGTAAGGTCATTTCACAGACCGAGAAGTTCGTCTTCTTTGTGATCCGTGCTCACATTAAGTAGAAGGTCACCACTACATCCGTGACCTCTACACAGAGCCTCTCTTTGCAATAGAAACAGGTGGATGTGATCTTGGAAGAGTACAAAGACACCTTCTCCTCACCCACCGGGGTATCGATGAAATGCCAAGTAAAGCATCCAATGGTTCTAACCCCCGGTGCAACTCTACCTAATGGACCGGTCTATTGTCGCTCACTGATGGAAAATGATGAAATGAAGCGTCAGGTCCAAGAGATGCTTCAAAAGAGGCACAACAAACCCAACTCCTCCCTTGTGGAAGACTGATTATACTAGTGTAGAAGAAATATTAGACCTGGTGGCTCTGCATTGATTACAGAGCATTAAACAAAAGCACAGGCAAGAACTGGTACCTAATTCCCCGAGTTGATGACCTTCTTGACCAACTCAAGGGGGGAAAGTTCTTCAACAAGATTGATCTAAAGCATGGCTACCACTGGGTTCCCATTGAAACGAATAATGTATGGAAGACAACTTTCAAATCTAAAGAAGGTCTCTTTGAATGATTGGTCATGCCCTTTGTCTTAACAAATGCACCAACAAATTTCACGAGGTTGATGCATGATGTATTGAGACCCTTTACCAACGCTTTTGTGGTGGTATATCTGGATGACATCCTCATCTTTAGCAGAACTTGGGATGAGCACATGCAACATATTCAACAGGTTTTGAGCACTCTGTTGCAACACAAGCTATATGCCAACTTGGAAAAATGCTCCTTTGGCATGAACAGGGTCCAATACTTGGGCTACATTGTTGATGAGCATGAGATACACGGGGATCCAACTAATATCCAAGTCATCTATGACTGGCCAACCCCGACCACACTAATTGATCTTTGGAGATTTTTGGGACTTGCCAACTTCCACCAACGGTTGGTGTTGGGATTCTCCCATATTGCATGGGCCCTTATCCAAGTGACCAAGGGTGGTGGCAAGGAAAAGTTCGCATGGGTGAAGGCACAACAATGAACATTTGATGATCTAAAATATCGCTTGTGCTCAGCTTCAATACTCTCCTTACCTGATCTACAAAAACCGTTCTAGATTGAGACTGATGCATCTGATTATGTTGTAGGTGCAGTTCTCACTCAACAAGGTCATCCAGTAGCATACCATAGTGAGACACTCTTAGATACTACCCAAAAATACCCCACCTATGACAAGGAAATGTATTCCATTGTGCAAGCCTGTCGTTAATGGAAACATTACATTTTTGGAAAGGAGATAATCATCAACACTGATCACAAGCCTTTGCAGTTCATATAGACACAGAGGAAGTTGCAAAACAACTTCCATCAAAATTGGTCCACATACCTGCAAAAATTTCATATCAACATCAAGTATAAGACAAGGAGCACAAATTGTGTCATTGACTGCCTTAGTCGACCTCCCGTTTCCGCACTTTGATGCAGACCCCCCTTCTCTCCTCGGGGCTTCTTGACCTCCTGATCTAGGATCGTTCAAATAACAGAGCTGGATTAGCTCTTTGGGCCCCATGTTGGAACCCAAATCAAGTTACACATGCCCCTTTTCTCCTAAGGCACATGTCTATGAAAACCCGTGGGCTCCTGCCAAGCCCCTGATCCCTTTTTGAAATTTTAAACTAGCGGGCGCTAGCTTCTTCCGCTAGGCCCCTCTCCTCATATAACCTTGGGATGTGACCCGGGGCTAAACCCTAAGGCGCTTCATAATTTCAGGCTTCGTCCGTTTTGACTGCAGTTGAAGCCTTTTTACCCGAACTCCGAACTAATGAACTTACCTGGACGTGATCTATGAATCACGTTCCTCCAACAACCAACGACTGTGATCCCCTTCGAAACTTCGACTTCGAGAGTTCCAAACATTCCAATGACTTTTTTCCCCCGAAGTATTCCGTACCTGAATCTATGGATCGAGCGCCACGTTCTCATCTCAATCAACAACTGAGATTGTCCATTGATTCCACTTCAGGCGTCTTGCAATCAACGCTCCCTTGCTCTTCTTTTTCCGAAGTGTCAATCCTCCGAAGTAACAGATATTTTTCCATGCGTCCTTTTCCAATGGATGGTTTAGACGGAGTTTGACGCTTTATCCTTCGTGACTTTTCGTGCCTTCACTCCTCAATTCCTTCGAAGTGACTTTTCTTCGAAGTAAATATCCACGCTCCACGTGTCCCTCCGTTCATCTACGACTCTTGTGGATTTCGGCCTTCAGGACTTATGACCTTCGATATTTAACTCTCCTATTTCTCCCGAAGCGTCCTATCACCAAAGTGATGGATCTAACACCACGTGTCCAAGCAACTGATGGCTAGGCTTGGCTCTTACCTCTGGAGCTTTAGACTATTTCTGGTCAATGCTCAACTTCCTCCTTTCTTTTCCCTGAAGTCCATGATCTGATGATGTGTGTCCTCCTCATATCGATAGTCACCTAGACTTCACTACTTTGGGCTTCGGGAGTTCTGCACACTCCACTCTCACTTTTCTCCGAAGTGCTCTCCTTCCGAAGCACGCAGATCTGTACCACATGTCCTTCTGGGTCCAACGATCCATATTTCTTCGGCCTTCACAAAGTTTTTTCTTTTCTCCATGCAAATCTTTCGGAGCTCTTTCTCACGATCTCTCTGATATGCTGACACATATCCTCCTCGATACCGACAACTTAGATTCACTTCGCAACTTCGGGCTTCGAGAGTTTTGCACACTTCACATAGATTTTTCTCCGAAGTAATCTCCTTCCGAAGCATGTGGATCTCTGCCACATGTCCCTTCTAGATCCCACGGTCTGAATTTCTTCGACCTTTGTGACTTAGCAATTTTTCTCCTGCTCCACGCAGATCTCCCAGACCTTCTGATCTTTCGCCACATGTCCCTCCGGACGATGGATGGTTTCGATTCATTTCAGAACTTCAGGACTTCGGGACTTCGGTGAGTCCTCACTCCTTGCACATAAAAATGGTTAAAGTTTCGTGCGTTTCCCTGGATCTAATGACTGTCAATCCATGTGCCTAGATCCAACGACTGGGATATGTTCTTCACCTCGATGCCCCTCCTTCATTTTGGACCCTCATATGACGGTCTAGATTGCTTCCAACAACATATCTGACGGTTTTTGTCGCTCCTTCTCCTGAGCTTTGGAATTCTCCTGAATTGGAAGAATGTGAAAATATTCAAAGATTGCGACCTTTGAACCTCCCGTGAGCCCGACTACTTGGGTCTCGTCTGCGCTTCTCTTCCTGAGATTTTGAACTTGAAGAAAGTTTGTCTCTGGCGCACACCTTGCACTATCTCTTCTGATATTTGAACTTGCTTAGTCTCCTAAGGGTCTCGACACTTCTGCTTCCTTAGAAGGTTTTTGGTACCCTCCTGGAAACTCAATGCTCTTCCTCCTGATCTTGTGAAGAGTTGAAACGCTCCACTTTTGGTGCACTCCTTTCACCTGTCCGAATTTTCAGACTTTCTCAAAAATGATCAGAGTGTTGGCTTGGTGCACACCTTGCACATATTTTCTCTTGAATCCTGAACTCTTCCAAGTTCACCAAAGCACTCCTTGCGTTTTCTCAATGCACACCTTGCAAAGATTCTTCCTCCAGAGTGTTCAACAACTCTGGTTCCTTCAACTTCTCCAACACTTCAGAATGTGTTGGTCCTGTGCACTCTTTGCACTTGCTCAAAGCACTCCTTGCTGAGCCTACAGAGTGTTCAACAACTTTGTGGCGTATTCCTCTGACACTCCTCTCACAGAACTAGAAGCAGAGTTCTCTTGTGCACTCCTTGCACTCTCTCAATGCCCAACTGACAGAGTCTTTCAGAGTATTCAACAACTTCGTCTATGCTTTCCTTTCATAGTCTTTCTCCCAGAGAATTTAGTAACTCTCAGGCTCCTTGAGTCTGTAAATGTTCTGGTGTGCCCACCCGACACATTCTCCTTTGAACTCGAAACAAAATTCAGATAAGCACTCCTTGCGTTGGCTCACAGAGTTTCCAATACTCTGTAGTACACTCCTTGCACTTAGTCTAAAAGAACCCAGAACGATTCAACAAATCACAAAGATAGAGAAGTCTATCTTCCTCCTGCAGATGAAACTTATCACAAGCATCTACAACATATACACACATAAACACACATATAACATTCATAAACACAAGAACTCATAAACAATGAAATATTCTCTTTTGTATTAATATCTAAATGTTAATTACAATATCTGCAGAATCTCGGACTGCAATAGAGTCTCAACTCTTCTCTCCTTGGCTTATAATGTTTTTTTTTTATCAAATTTCAACAACCTCTACTGGGCATACATTAAAAATCTTTATACAAGTGGGGTTGATTGAACCTTCCCTCCAAACTACACGAGTGGTGTCTAATCACCATTTACAACACCTAACTACCAAGACATATTAGATTGAATGAAAAATCTAGTCTGAATTGGATCTAGATTAACCTACAACTGGCCATTAAAGACGATTCTAACTACTACCTGTACAAAGGCATGACTCGACTCTTCTCAAGCCTTACAACATTTAATTGTATTTAAATTACATTGAATTTTTAAATTCAAGGGAAAAATGAGAGGGTTGGCGCCTCTCCCCTTCTTGAATGTGCTTTGATGTGCTAGAATGTTGGCACGTTGCTGAGGTGGAGTGATGATCCTACATCATACTCCATTACTGGAAAAATCATGAGATCATGCTCATGAGCTCCTCTACTCCGCTGTTGAAATCCTTCTAGATCCAAAACTTCTCTCTGGAGTTGTCCACCTGCTCCTGTGCTTTGTTGTTGTTGTTACTTCTCTACTGCTGCTACTGCAGGTTCTCCTCTGTTCATCTTCCTCCTGCTGACAACCTCCTGTGCTAATCTCAACATTAGCCTCCTTATCTCCCCTATCTCCTCTTCCAACTGCTTTGCTGGTTGTCTCCTTGACAATATTCTTTACTGCACTCCCTCCTTATCAATGTGTAGATCAATATGATCTCCCCTATTGTTTTCTTCTTCTGTGTCCTTGACTTGCCACTTCCCTGCATATTCAAATTCTGCAGTCTCCTTACTGGACTTCTGTCCAACCATCTCCTATGACAACTCAACTTCTGCGAGTTCTGCTGCTGGTGTACACCCAACTTCTTCCAACTGCTCCTCAGGATGACATTCTCCTTCTTTTTGCATGATTGCATCCTGGCAATCCTTCTCTGGTTCTGGATTGTTCAACCAATCCTCCAACATCTCCAAATCCTTCTCCCATTGAGTGAGAAACCCAACTGTATGCTCCTCTTTTTCTGCTGGGGAAAACATCAATGTTTGCTCCTTCTCCTCCTTTATGACAATCATGACTGGCTGTCCTTCTGCTACACCTGAAACCTGTGCACTGGCCTTTGCTAGGGTAATTGGTAGGAATATATTGATTCCCCCAATGATCATAATACTCCTCTGATCCTCCTCCATCATCACCCCTTGCTGATCTAAACTCACCTCTGAGCTCCTGATACTTTCCGATAGTCTCATCTCTTCTCCCTTGCCCACCTGGCAATATGAGATTTCACTCCTGCCATCCTGGAAGTCTATGAGATCAACTGATATCATCTCATTTCCCACCTGGAAATATGAATTTTCATCACTGCCCTCTTGACAGTTCACAAGATCCTCCATTGATCTCATCTCATTTCCCAGTGGGCAATCTAATAGCTCATTGATGCCCTTCTGACAGTTTACGAGATCTCTGCTTTATCTCCTCTCCTCACCACTGAGGTTTTATCCAACCTCTGGTTTGCGGATGAAAACCATCTCCTCTGTGCCATTGATGGTTTCAACTTCCCTCAACCACCTCCTCAACACCTGTTGCTACCTTCTGGCCAACAAAATTTGGACATGCCATTTTATTCTTTGCTTCATTAGCCATTCATACCTCCAACGTACTTATGGTTCCTACTGCATATTCTACGTTAGCCTGTCGAGCTCTACTCTTATTTGTTCGAGATCTTTGTCCATCTCTGATTTGATTTTATGCTGGAGGTCCTTGCCTTGACCACGCCTATGGCCTTTAGTAGCTATTTTATTTCTCTGACTTCAGCCCACTTGTTTGTCTGCTTGACTGCTGCGAGCTTGCAACAATCCCTCTGACATAGCATCAACAGTCTGCCTTCCTTCACCTGCTGTCTATAGGAAAATTTTTAGCTTCTGACACCACTTGATGGTATCAGACTATCTCCTTTGTCTCCTTTGCCTACATAAATTAAATCTGTGGCTCTGATACCACTTGATGGTATCGAACTATTCTTTTCACCTTCTCACATTTTCCTGCTATCTTCAAGAAAAATCAAGCTCTGATACCACTTGATGCAGACCCCCTTCTCTCCTCAGGGCTGCTTGACCTCCTAGTCTAAGATCGTTCAAATACATGAGTTGGATTATCTCTTTGGGCCCTGTGATGGAACCCAAATCAAGTTACACATGCCCCTTTTCTCCTAAGGCACACGTTCTATGAAAACCCACGGGCTCCCGCTAAGCCCTTGTTCCCTTTTTGTAATTTTAAATTGGCGGGCGCTAGCTCATTCCACTAGGCCCCTCTCCTCATATGACCTCGAGCCGTGACCCAGGGCTAAACCTTAAGGCACTTCGAAATTTCAATCTTTGATCGTTTTGATTGCAGCTGAAACCTTTTTTACCCGAACCCTGAATCGACGAACTGACCCAGATGGGATGTACGACTCATGTTCCTCAAATAGACAATGATTGTGATCCCCTTCAGAACTTCGACTTCAGGAGTTCCAAACGTTCCAACTCCTTTTCCCCCCAAAGTATTCTATACCTGAAGCTATGGATCGAGTGCCATGTGCTCGTCTCGATCAACGACTGAGATTGTCTTTTGATTCCACTTCGGGCAACTTGCAGTCAACGCCCCCTTGCTCTTCTTTTTCCGGAGTGTCAATCCTCCGAAGTGGTAGATCTTCCACCATGCGTCCTTTTCCAATGAACGGTTCAGATGGAGTTCGACGCTTTGACCTTCGAGACTTTTTGTGCCTTCACTCCTCAATTCCTCTAAAGTGACTTTTCTCTGAAGTAAATCTCCAAGCTGCACGTGTCCCTCCGTTCATCCATGGCTCCTGTGGATTTCGGCCTTCGAGACTTACGACCTTTAGGATTTCACTCTCCTATTTCTCCCGAAGCGTCCTATCACTGAAGTGATGGATCTAACGCCACGTGTCCAAGAAACTGACAACTAAGCTGGGCTCTTACCTCTGGAGCTTCATACTACTTCCGATCAATGCTCCACTTCCTCCTTGCTTTTCCCCAAAGTCCACGATTTGATGATGCATGTCCTCCTCAGATTGACAATCACCCAGATTTTTCTACTTCAGGCTTCAGGAGTTCTGCACACTCCACTCTCACTTTTCTCTGAATTTCTCTCCTTCCGAAGGACGTGGATCTCCGTCACATGTCCTTCTGGATCCAACGGTCCAAATTTCTTTAGCCTTTGCGACTTCACGAAGTTTTCTCTTTCCTCCACGTAAATCTTCCGAAGCTCTTTCTCATGAACTCTCTGATCTGCTACCACGTATCCTCCTCGATATCGACGACCTAGATTCACTTCACAACTTCGGGCTTCGGGAGTTTTTCTCACTCCACACAAAATTTTCCTCGAAGTACTCTCCTTTTGAAGCACGCAGATCTCTGCCACGTGTCCCTTCCAGATCCCACGGTCTGGATTTCTTCAGGCTTTGCGACTTAGTGATTTTTCATTTGCTCCACGAAGATATCTCAGAGATTTATCTCCCATACCTTCTAATATTTCACCATCTGTCCTTCCAGACAATGGACGGTACCGATTCAATTCATAACTTCGACGAGTCCTCACTCCTTGCACATAAAAAGGGTTAAAGTCCTGTGTGCTTACCTGGATCCAACAATTGTCGATCCATGCACCCAGATCCAACGACTGGGATTTGTTCTTCACCTCAATGCCCATCCTTCGTTCTGGACCCTGCTATGACGGTCCAGATTGCTTTCGAAAACAGATCTGACGACTGCTGTCGCTCCTCCTCTTGATATTTATAATTCTCCCGAATTGGAAGAATTTGAAAATATTCAAAGTCTGCGACCTTTAAACCTCATGCGAGCCCAGTTACTTGGGCCTCATCTGCGCTTCTCCTCTTGAGCTTTTGAACTTGAAGCAAGTTCGTCTCCGACGCACACCTTGCGGTCTATCTTCTGAGATTTGAAATTTCTCAATCTCCTAAGGGTATCATCCCTTTTGCTTCCTTAGAAGGTTTATGGTTCCCACTCGGAAACTCAATGCTCTTCCTCCTGAGCTTGTGAAGAGTTGAAACACTCCACTTCTGGTGCACTCCATGAACCTGTTGGAATTTTCAGACTTTCTCAACATTGATCCAAGTGTTGTCCTGGTGAACACCTTGCAGAGGTCTTCTCCTGAATCCTAAACTCTTCTAGTTTCACCAACACACTCCTTGCATTCTCTCAATGCACACCTTGCAAAGCTTCTTCCTCTAGAGTGTTCAACAACTCTGGTTCCTTCAACTTCTCCAACACTTCAGAATGTGTTGGTCTTGTGCACTCTTTGCACTTTCTCAAATCACTTCTTGCTGAGCCTACCGAGTGTTCAACAACTCTATGGTGTCTTCCTAGACACTCCTCTCACAGAACTCGAAGCATAGTTCTCTTATGCACTCCTTTCACTCGCTCAATGCCCACCTCACAGAGTCTTTCAGAGTATTCAACAAATTCGACTGTGCTTTCCCCGCACAGTCTTTCTCCCAGAGTATTCAGTAACTTTGAGGCTCCTTGAGTCTGTAAATATTCTGGTGTGCCCACCTGGCACGTTCTCCTCTGAAATCGAAACATAATTCAGGTACGCACTCCTTGTGTTGGCTCACAGAGTTTTCAATACTCTGTCATGCACTCCTTGCACTTAGCCTAAAAGAACCCATAACAATTCAACAACTGACAAAGATAAATAATTCTATCTTCCTCCTACAGATGAAACCTATCACAAGCATCTACAACATATACACACATAAACACACATATAACATTCATAAACACAGGAACTCATAAACAGTGAAATCTTCTCTTTTTTTATAAATATCTGAATGTTAATTATAATATGTGTAAAATCTCGGACTACAATAGAGTCTCGACTCTTCTCTCCTTTGCTTACAATTTTTTTTTATCAACTTTCAACAACCTCTACTAGGCATACGTTACAAATATTTATACAAGAGGGGCTCATTGAGCCTTCCCTCCAAACTACACTAGTGGTGTCTAATCACCATTTACAATGCCTAACTACTAAGACAGATTACATTGAATGAAAAATCTAGTCCGAATTAGATCTAGATCAGCCTAGACCTGGCC
Organism: Picea engelmannii; assembly: GCA_009831015.1. Classification (NCBI taxonomy): domain Eukaryota; kingdom Viridiplantae; phylum Streptophyta; class Pinopsida; order Pinales; family Pinaceae; genus Picea; species Picea engelmannii. Next base: position 389,623 of record ML779594.1, read on the forward strand.
ATTAAAGGTGACTCTAACTACTACCTGTACAAAGGCATGAATCGGCTATGCTCAAGCCTTACAACATTTAATTGTATTTACATTACATTGAATTTTTAAATTCAAGGGAAAAATGAGAGGGCTGACGCCTCTCCCTTTATTGAATGCACTTTGATGTGATGGAATGCTGGCTCATTGCTGAGGTGGAGAGATGCTTCTGCATCACACTCATCACCGTGCTCCATTCCTATGGGCATGAGGCATTTGAGTGGCCCCAACTTTATCAGCAAGATCCTAACTTCGCCACCGCCTATCAACTCATGGGTACGGGCGTAAATGTCATCAATTTCCACATTGAGGATGGATTGTTATGCCATCTGGGCCACCTCTGTGTTCCCGCAAGTGAGCGTGTAAAGCTGATTTGGGAGGCTCACTACAATTGGATGGCAGGACATTTTGGTGCGGAGAAAACTATGTCCGTTCTACAAAAACATTTTTATTAGCCAAAACTTTGATAGGATGCCAATAAGTATATCAGATCTTGCACTGCTTGTGCCATTTCCAAGCCAACCATCAAGAATCAATGCTTATACACCCCTCTTACTGCTCCCGAGAGGCCTTGGGAATCCATCTCGATGGATTACATGTCTAGCCTTCCATCCACTAAGTAAGGAAATGCTTGCATATTTGTGGTGGTTGATCGGTTTTTGAAGATGACCATTCTCACAACCTACAAGAAGAGCATCACAGTGGAAGATACTGCCAAGATCTTCTTCGAATGAGTGTGGTTCTATTTTGGGATACCACAGACCATCATCTCAGATCGGGACAACATGTTCCTCAACACATTTTGGTTGAGCCTTTGGTCACTGTTGGACACTAAGCTCACTAAATCCATTGCCTTCCACCCTCAAATTGATGGCCAAACATAGGTCATCAATCAGATGATTGTGCACATCCTGCGCATGTATAAATCTAAGCATCTGCATACATGGGATGAGAGTCTTCCCTATGTTCAACACAACTACAACATGACTCTCCATAACACCACCAACCATAGCCCATTTCAGGTGGGGTTGGGATTCCAACCCTTGGGTCCCATTGATGTTGCACTACTTCTTGAAAACACACAAGCATAATCTTCCCATGTTCAGTATGAGGCTAACAAAGCCACCGGTTTCATTGAACAAATTTAACACATCCGCCAATAGGTCCATGATATTTTGCATAAATCCAATGTTAAGTACAAGAAGCACCATGATCAACACTGGGTATTGCACAAGTTTCAGGTGGGAGACAAGGTCTGGTTACATTTGCAGAAAGAGAAGCTTATAGGGCCCCATAGGAAGCTCTGTTCACTTTTCTATGGGCCTTACACTATCACCAAGGCCATGGGTGACAATACTTTTGAGCTCAACACTCCCCCCTTCCTTGGCTTGCACCCAATGTTCAATGTGGACCTCCTCCGACCACATTTTCCACCATTATTGGACACCTCAAATATCGCACAACAATTGGCACCAACAAAGCTCAACTCTAACTACATGGATCATGCATCCACTGATCAGATAGTGGACACACACGTCAAGGGAACTCACCAACAAAGGATCCAACTTTATCGGGTTGTCAAGGCAGGGTAGCTCCTGCACCAAGTCAAGTGGCTCACCCGGGGCCAAATTCAACATAAATTTCCTCACCCGATGGGGACACTCAATGTAATGGAGACCATTACTTCCTAAGCGGGGGGGCTTATCAAGGTGGATATTGGTGGCCACCCACCTATTCCAACTGGCTCCTCTTGAAAATTTTTAGTTCAACACGTTTCTCTGTAATGATGACATTTCTTTGTAATTGTGGGTTCTGCACTTCAAGGGTTATCTTGAATCCCTACACAACATCCAGGTGGATATTTGTGGCTGCCCACCTATTCCAATTGGCTTATTTTGGAAGTTTTCAAGTCATTACATCTTTTTGTACTTGTAGGGCCATTTTGGATCCCTAAACAATGTTTTTTTGGCTTTCCATAGTCAAATTATAGACGAAGTCAGAGTTTGGCGACATAATGTGTATTTCTTGAAAAGAAATTTCCAATGGGCTATCACACGCCTAAAACAAAGGTCGTATGCAAAATTTACGACCCCAAGAAGTTGAGGTACCAACTTACCCATCGGGGCCTACATAAATTTTGACGTTTCATTTCCTAGGGTTATGTTTTTGGATGTCTAGGGTTTTGACATTCATGAGTAATGCTAAAAAGTCCTTTGGAGCATCATTGTAATCATTCTTCTTAGACATATGCACATAGCAACCACATCTCTTCTCGGAGATAACTACCACCATTAGAGAAAGTTGTTTTCAGTTCTGTAGTTTTACAGTTTCAACCTATTTTCTTTATTCAATAGAAGTTATTGTTCACTGGATATCTGTTGTTGTTCTCTGTATCTCTGTGTTATTGTATTCAATCTGTTATTCATTTTGTTCCACTCATAAATCTGGATTTTTCGAAAACCCTAACTCTAATTGAGGGTCGAGACAAGAAAAAACCTTAACCCTAACCCTAGACAACTATCAAGGTATGTTAAATATTGGGTTGCTAGGAAGAGGAGAGGTTCCATTTTTTTGGTGGTGTTATCGTTCCATAGTTGAGTAGAGAATCTAGGAATGGTATATTGAAGCATAACAAAGGACGTAGAAGATTCTATAATAGCCATTTAAACCATTGTTCATGTCAACTCCATAGCGAGTGCCCTTTTATTTATACTTGCATTTTATCATTGAGAAAAAGAGAGCAAAGCATAGGCCTCACCTTCTAGTTAGGTTTTTTCCTGTATTGGGTTTCCTAGGTCACATCTTTTGTTCATTTGCTTGTTTCTTTCATTTTAGTTTCAATTATTTCCATAATTTTTCGCATCACGCTAGTAAAATTAATGAGACCTAAGGTAATAATAAAATATTTCAGTGTTGTAAGATTTGTTGTGACAATTTGTTCCAATGGAATATCTGCAACAATTTATATATCATATTAGTATCAAAGCATATTTCTTTGGGCGTTTTGTGGGAAGTTGCAGGATTCAAGAATTGTATTAAGAAGGAAGTCTTAGAACCCTAACCATGGAAAAGGAGTCCAGTTGTCACAACCTTCAAGATGAGGAAGAGGAGAGATGTTCAATGTAGAAAAACAACTCGTTGATATCTATAGAAACATGGCTCTCCTAATTGTGGCTCTAACAAACAAGTTTGGGATTTTTGGGAAGGTTTGCGTCTCTAACTCAAAAGATGATCAGACGAAAAAATTGAGAGATACTGAAGACTTAGAAAATGAGTCGGAAAAAGAGCCAGAGAAAGAGCAACCAAGTTGCAGTGTCATCACTTCTTCACAATGTTTGAGTTGGAAACCTAATACATTAGGGTTATGGTATTCCTCAGTTGAGAAGGAATATGAAAATACAAGTGAAATAAATCAGTCCAACAATTTCAATGCAGTATGGAGCGTTTGGGCCACTCAATTGTTTAAGTTTTCATTGCTTAAAGATTGGTCTTTTGGGGGTTAAAACTTTATGAGCTTAGCTCTTACCCCCTTGATGTTGTTCTACAAATTGTAAGTTTCCAACAGTGCAAAAAATACCTTAATTAGAGTTCGTATGTAGAAGTTATGCTTCCTGCAATTCGACCTACCTTGTTGACCACCACAGTACTAAGTGGATGCCACGTTAGCCCCCATTACTGACACATGTGGGGCTATTCATGTGTGGAATTTCAAGAATATTCCGGAGGGTCCAAAACCCTAACACTAATTGAAGGTTGAGACAAGTAAAATCTTTAACCCTAACCCTCCCCTAACCCTAGACGACTATTAGGGTATGTTAAATATTGGGTTTCTAGAAAGAGAAGAGGTTCCATTTTTTTGGTGTTGTTATTGTTTCATAGTTGAGTAGATCATATAGGAGTGGGATATTGAAACATAACAAAGGAGGTAGAAGATTCTATAGCATTAATTCATACCACGTTGTTCATGACAACTCCATAGTGAGTGCCCTTTTCTTTATACTTTCATTTTATCATTGAGAAAAAGAGAGCAGAGCATATACCTCACCTTCTAGTTAGATTTTTTCATCTATTGGGTTTCCTAGGTCACATCTTGTGTTCATTTGTGTGGATGGTGTGTTCATTTTCTTGTTTCTTTTATTTTAGTTTCAATTATTTCCATAATTTTGAGTATTATGCTAGTAAAATTAATGAGATCTAAGGTAGTAATAAAATATTTAAGTGTTGTAAGATTTGTTGTGACGATTTGTTCCAATGGAATATCCACAACAATTTATAGATCATATTAGTATCAAATAAATTTTCTTTGGGGTTTTTGTGGGAAGTTGCAGGATTCAAGAATTGTATTAAGAAGGGAGTCTTAGAACCCTAGCCATGGCAAAGGAGTCTAGTTGTCACAACCTTCGGGATGAGGTAGAGGATAAATTTTCAATATTGGAAAAACATCTCATTGATATATCTTGAAACATGATTCTCATAATGGTGGCTCTAACAAACAAGTTTGGAATTTTTGGGAAGGTTGGTGTCTCTAACTCAGAAGTTGGATCAAACAAGAAATTGAGACACTGAAGACTTAGAAAATGAGTAAAAAAAAGAACCAGAGAAAGAGAAACCAAGTTGTAGTGTCATCACTTCTTCACAATCTCCGTGTTGGAAACCTAATCTGTTAGGGTTTTGGTATTCCTCACTCGAGAAGGAATATGAAAACACAAGTGATATGAATTTTCATCGGGAGTCCAAAAGACCTCTTGGAAGAAGAATCCAAAGGTCATGATCATGTATTTATGTGTATCATATTAATGAAATGCAATTCACACTTATCTCCATTTGCGTATTCGAACAGTAGTATCATAGGGCTTGATTTAATTTATGAATCTATGGTAGTTGTCCATAGCTAAGACACCTCATCTAGAAACGTATGCCTCATCAATTCCCTTGGGTGTTTTCATTCCAGCGTGAAGAAAGTGTCTTTGATTGGTTCCCTATTCTGTTTGCTTGCAATTCTATTTGTCTACCTGTATATAGAAACACCCCCTTTGGTGTCATATCTGAGGTATTATTTTTCCACTATGATATGGCCAATCCTTCATATGTTGGTATTTGTCCTTATGTCTACTAGGGTTTCTGCATTGCTTTCCATTGCTGAAACTGATGCCCTCTTCCTACCTTTCTGCAAGTCAGTCAGTCCCGTGTGCATGTTAACTGCCCATCTGTTATCTTAGAGACACAATCTCTAGTCTTTGAGTGATCGGTTCAGAGCTTGGTCCCATCAATTCCTCCTACATTCCACACTTTATGTTGCACAAAAATAAAACCATAACAGACTTAAAACCCTAGTCAACATTGATGACTTGATCAGTGTGAAAATACATGTAGGAATGTGAAGTTCGGAGGTGGAATTGCTATCACTCAAGCCATTTCTTTTGCAATTTATTCCCTTTGTTATTGGGTTGATATAGGTTAAAGAGTTTCTTGTCTTTGAAGAAACATTCATAAGAAACTGTGTTGATCATCAATGGGAGATGCACTAGGATAGAATAATCATGGATTCCAGACAATTAGAATTCATTTCACATACACAACACTCGTGATTTATTACATGGATTTTTTCAATCATTACGATGGTACATGTAGTAGGCATGGAAAAATTATCCACTCCTCCAACTAGCTCAGATGAAATTAGACCGACACCTTTGATTCACTCTCAAACTGTAATTCTCTCAAAGAACCAACCTTAAATTCAAGAGGAAAAATAAGAAGAGGAAGTTGAATCCATCCTTGAAATCCTGTCGGTTTTCTCCATAATCAAGTTGTCGAGGACCATCGAAACTGTTCAAGTGAGCAATGATCGATCCAGAAAGAGATGTGTGAAGTGGGAATGGACACCACATTTTCAAAGTAATTGAATGGGCCCTCAAAGTCCTATCAATCAAGTAGTAACAAGCGAGCATGATTTGGTTTGTGGTTTTCCTTAAATCTCCATTTAGTAGAAGATATAAACTTCTTTTAGACAACAATTTGTGGTTATCTTAAACCTCTATTTAGTAGAATATTTACAACTTCTACTAGACAATAGTTTGTGGTCATCTCTAAGCCTCCATTTGAGAGCACTTCCAATTAGTTGAAGACATCAACTTCTAGTTAAATTAGGAAATGTTCCATGAACCAATGAACCTTAGAGAGAGAAGTTACAGGGTTTGTGGTCTTCCTTAAACCATCACCACCATTTAGTGAAGACATCAACTTCTACTAGGATTTTGGTTTGTGGTAATTCCAAAACCACCAGATTCAAAGAAAACATTCAACCATTGACAACTGTCCACTTCTAGATTTCAACTCTCTTCTTGGACTCAAATACACCCCTTTATATTAAGGGGGTAATGTTGGAAATCTAATCTATTAGTGTTATGGTATTCCTCAGTTGAGAAGGAATATGAAAAGACAAGTGATATGAACTATCATTGGGAGTCCAAGAGACCTCTTGGAATACGAATCCAAAAGTCATGATCATGTATTTATATGTGTATTGTATTAATGAAAAACAATCCACACTTATCTCCATTGGTGCATTTCAACACCCCGTTTAAAATCGAAGCGAAAGTGGACATCAAACCCTATTAAGGCGAGATTGACGATATTAAGTTGAATTAGTTGCAACAATTAGAAGTTTATTTCTATGTCCATAACATAGAATACGTGTTGAAATATCTCAGACAAACACTCAGTCAACACAGATATTTCAACTTCCAATAAATACGTCAGTAAACTACTATAATTTATGAGAAGAAACAAAAAATGACTAAGAGTTGGAAAATATAGAAGTGGAGATATAAATGAACAACAAACAAATTCACCACATTTGACATAGAAAATTTTGGGCAATGCCCCTAGGAAAACCCATAAGGGGAAAACTAGTCCAAGAGTGTCTTCTTTATTATTGATCTTGCAGGAAATTTTAGAGGTTACAACAACAATTTACTACAACAATGAATGCATGTACTTATCTCGTAAACTATGCCTACTGTCCACCTTGAAATATGTGCTAAAGACCATTAAAAAAATCAGACCAACTTCTACCTTGAAATCTATGCCCAGATTTTAGCTGTACGACCAAAATAGTATGACCTTCTTGGAAACAAACTCACCCTCTATTTTTGTGCATAGCTACAATACCTTATGCATAGATTGTATAGACTTTACTCAACCAAAAAATGCACCTCAAAATCTATGCATAACTCAACCTCGATTTATGTGCATGAATAGTTGTACAACCCTCTCTAAATCCATACTGTATGACCCTCTTTATTGTTGTACAGACCTGTCATAAATTTTTGCAATATTCCTTGGGATGCATGCCCTTTTCTTCCTTGATATGTGCACCCCACTTTTGATGTTCCTGTTTACTTTCAACTCAAACCTCTCTTGGAATGCATATCTCTTTGTCTTGCTCAATCTCTCCTTGAAAAGTGCTCACCACACTTCTCAACGCATGGATTTATGCACTCATTAATGAGTATCTTCCCTAACCCTTGATCTTCAAAAGAGATGGATGGTCAAGATTATATCTTTCCCTCTTGAGATCAATGATCATGACTTAATTGTCTATTGAGTTCACTTAAATCGCTTAAGTGACCCAAAATTCATAAAGTCACTTTTACCCATTAAATATTAAAAGGCTCAACTTGAATTTATAAAAGCACTTTATAAATTCACTTTATAAATACACTTTATAAAGTCCCTAGAGAGAGAGACATTTTCTCGGACTCCTGACTAGGAACAATAAATGCAAAAGTACCTCCAAGCTACCAAAATCTAACACTACCTCTTAATAAGGGAGGTACTTCTAGAGCCTCCACCTTTATATGTATCCAACCCCATCATGTCCTTTGTTTTTGTAGCCGTTCCCTATGCACAAGAAGCTTCTGCTCCCTCTGAACTCGAAGCATCTCCAACTATCTGCACTAAAATATGATCAGAATAAATATCCATCCAAGGTATTCTCTCTGAAGCCTTACAACTGTCATACTTAGGTTCCAACCACCCACTGTATCCAACTACAGGCTGACTAAGCTCTCTATACAATCTCTCCAACCAGACACCAAGCAACACAATTGGGTTAGAATGGATTCCCTTTGGATATAGGTACACATTTCCCTAAGATAACACAATCCTACATCCATCTATCTCAAAATACAACAAAGAGATAAATTTCACCAGCAATTCAAGAACATATAATACCTTGTCCAACTCCAGATACCCTCCCGACTCTAGTTGGAATTTAACACTTCCAACTCCCTTCACAACTAGAACATGTCTAGTGATAACCCCACACCCCACATAGTTTCTTGAGCCGATATCTGAAAACTGAGGAATATAGACCTCATCCCTGTCATGTGCTGAGAATCCCCACTGTCCAAGAACCATGCAAGAGTTCATGTACACCCTAGGAAACCAATGCTTGCAAGACAAGCCATCAATGAAAATTCCTTCTTGAATTTTTTCGTGAACTCATTCAGTTTTGCTGATGTTGTTGCCTCAACATCCTTCTTGCTTCACTTCTTGTTCGGACATTAGTCTGCATAATGTCTCAACTCATGACATGCAAAGCATCTCACCTTGATCATGTCCTTCTTCCCACCATGAGAGGACTTCTCCCCTCTCATAGATTTATTTTCCTTCTTCTTTGCTAAGAGGGGAACATTCTCCTTATTATCCTCACCCTTTGACTATCTACTACAAAGAGCCTCCTCACGTGTCTCTTCTTGTATGCAGTCATCCCACAATGTCTCCCAGTTGGGACTGTTATCTCTGGAGACAACACCTTTAACAAAGGTGTTCCACCTCTCTGAAAAAAAATTCAAAGAATTCCTAACCATTTCTCCATCTGATATAACCTCTCCAACTACACCCATTTCTTCACGAACTTGAGTGATTCTGGTGAGATATGAGGACACTTTTTTAGTCTCGGTCATATTTATGTTTCTTATCTTCTTTCTCAATAGCATCTTCTGATTCTCATTGGAACTTTGGTATAGCTTGGTCAAAGATGCCCACATCTCGAAGGCATTTTCTTTTCCTGCAACATGGGGAATACCATGGTCCTTGATTGCATCAAGAATAATCCTCTTGGACTTCATGTTCTCCTTCTTGAACTCTTCCAAAATATTTGCATCTGTAGGACTGATGCAGGAGCATCGACAACTCATCAAGTGAGCCAGCGCGAAAGCGGGAGACAGCTGGACAGTGCCAGCACAAATTTTGAAAACACCTTGATATTGTTGCGCAAACATTAATGCGTGGATTTAATGAAGCACACTTTGTATATTGTATTTGGACCTTGAGCAGATAGCTCACGTCCTTAGGTAGATGAGGCATTTAAGATAGTTAATGCTTTTAGATAGGAAATTTAATTCTAGATTTGATAGCTTTAGAGCGCAAGAGGGAAACGGGATATAGACACCCTCATTGTACATTGTAATTCTATTCTAGAGAATCCAGGAAGAAAAGGGCATGTAGAGAAGTGTATGAAGAACACCCATGTACAAACATTTGAATTTATAGAAAGAGTTCTGATTCAAATTCATGGTTTGTGTTATTCTCTGTGCATTTATGTTAATATGCTCATGAATGTTTGCTTCCTGTCATACATTTGCTTTTATATGCTGTGTATGTGATTTCATGGTTAAACTGAAGTTTGAGAGGGAATGTGAATGAGTTTCAATTGTTTCTCTAATTGAGCCAAGAGATTCCTGCAAGGAGTGCAGTTGAATTGTTCGCAAGGAGTGCGTTGACAGAAGGGTTCAATTAGAGTTAGCTTTTGTTCTCATTCATCTCAGAAGTGCAGATTTGGCACCGGAGCCATGCAAGGCCTGTGCAGGCTAGACGAAGTCTCAGAGTTGCAATTCGCAAGGAGAATTAAGATTGCTGATGCAGGAGTGCGTAGAGACGAAAAGACTTCAACACTTAGTCGTGGTTGAAGGTTTGTCGCAAGGAGTGCGCACAAAAGATTTCTTGAGAAGACTTAAAGTTGTGAGAAAAGCTTAGGAAGGATAGGCCTTCAAAGTTGTTGAAGGACAGCAGAGAGAATTTGTGCGTGAGTAAGTTGCAAGGAACGCCGCAGGTTTGCGCGCAGGGTGACGAATTCTGTGGAAGAACGGTTTGTCATTTCGTAGATTGTATAAGGAAGAACCGGACGGACAAATTTCTCCGAGAAGATTTCACGAAGCTCCGAGGGACATTGGATCTTGTGGAGGTGCAAGGAGGCTACAGTGTAGGTGTGAAAGAAGTTCGAAGCTCAGGAGGGAAGGAGCTGTCGATCCGAGCCATGAGAACCGTCAGATCAACTCATGATATCGTATATCGGGAGTCGACGTGGAAGTTACTCGACCTCGTGAGAAGAGAAGTCGCGAGGGAACGTAATTGCGAGTCTTGGCATCTCGGACATCGGGAGTCGACATAGAAGTTATTCGATCTCGCGAGAGGCGAAGTCGCAAGGGAGCGAGAATGCGAGTTTCGATATTTCGACGCATTGGGTATCGGAGGTTGGAAACCCAAGTGTTTGGAGTCGCGAGTCGCAAAGACGCGATAGAGCCGAAGTCCCGATAGCGGAGGAAGGAAGTCAACGTTGACTGGCACATCGAGTCTCGAGGGTTTGAGAACCTAGAGATCGACAGTGAACTTGCGAAGCTGCGAGTTTCGATTTCCCGACAAGTGAACAAAGGGAAGTCGCGCGAAGGAATCTGTGGGTAGATATTTGCCGATAGGGAAATAGAAGAGAGTTGATGTTCTTCGGGCTAAGAGGAAAGAAGGTCCTGAGGAAGCGAACGTACTCCGAGGAGTGCGGTTGCGTCAGAGTGGTATCAGAGCAGGGAATATCTCTTTTCTTTCTGTAGCAGAGAAGAGAATTCTCCATGCTGCCGAGAAGAGAAAGGCAGTCACCTGATCCAGAAGATAGGGAGGTGCGAAGAAGAGGCAGGCCAGCAGGAAGTCCAGAAATGGAGAGGCAGATGAGAGATCTCCGAGCAAGGCTTGAAGACATGGAGACAACACAAAGACGCGGAGTCGGTGCTGGAGATTTCAGTGATTCCGAAGTTGAAGAGGAAGCTGGACATGAAGGAGAGGTCACAATAGAAGATGCATCAACCGAGCGGTTGATCAAAGCCATTGCCAAGATGGGTGCGAAGGCGAAAATGGACATTCCAGTTTATGAGGGGAATCTGGATGTAGAGGAGTTGCTAGATTGGATTAGAGCTCTTGACACCTAGTTCGATTATGAGGATATCGAAGAAGATAAGAAAGTCAAGCATGCAGTTACGCGCTTGAAGGGACATGCAACATTGTGGTGGGACGAGCTACAAGCAGACAGACGCTGCAAAGGCAAGCAAAAAATCAAGAGTCGGGATCGGATGATCGCGAAGATGAAAGCGAAATTCATCCCGAGAGATTACCAAATCACGCTGTTCAGGCGAATGCAGAACCTGAGACAGAAGCTGATGATAGTTAAGGAATATACTGAAGAATTCTATCGACTGAACATCAGAGCAGGTCATCGGGAGAGCGATGATGAGAAAGTGGCTAGATATCTGAATGGTCTGAGATACGACATTCAGGATGAGTTAAGCATGCTAACCATTCGAACGGTGGAAGATGCTTACCAATTGGCTCTGAAAGCTGAGGAGAAGCTGAGCCGAAAGCAAGGACAGCGAGGGCGAGGCAGAAGCCAGCCAAGAGGCAAAGCAGTTGCCCAGGACAATTACCAGAAGCCCAAGGAGGAGTGGAAGAAACCTCAGGGTAAGGTTGAAAGAGGTGGAACCTCGCAGAGGCAGCCATATGTTGAGCAGAGAGGACAACACAATGATCAGAGGGGAGATTATGCTGACGCAAATAAATTTCCTCGTACCTGAGGCAAAGGAAGAGGCTGAGGTGGAGTAATCACATGCTTCACATGTGGAAAGAATGGGCACAAGTCGTACGAGTGTCTAGAGAAAAAGAAGGACATTGGAGAAGCTCACATCACTGAGGCGCAGAGGCGAGATGTTGAGGCCGAAGATGCAGAAGGCGGAAGATCGCTTATGATGCGTAAAGTCCTTTTGACACCTGAGAAGGAGGTGGAAAGCTCGGTTCAAAGGACCAGACTGTTCAGAACAACTTGCAAGACCAAGGACAGGGTATGCAAGGTTATTGTTGACAGTGGTAGCACAGATAATCTCATATCTACAGAGATGGTAGAGAAGCTGGAGCTGGAGACGACTGATCATCCCAATCCATATAGAGTTTCGTGGCTACAGAAAGGACATCAGGTAACTGTTACTAAACAATGCTTGGTTGAATTCAAAATAGGGGGATATAATGATAAAATCTTATGTGATGTTATTCCCATGGATGTATGTCATTTATTGCTGGGTAGACCATGGCAATATGACAGAAATGTGATTCATGATGGGAGAATGAACACATATACCTTGGAGAAGAATGGGAGAACCCATATGTTGCTTCGATAAATGATAAGGAGGTGAAGCCGGAGGTAAGCAACACAGTACTTCTCATGAGTGGGAAGGAACTTCTTACAGAGGTGAAGAAAAAGGAAGATCCACAATTCTTTGTGGTCAGGAAGCCGAGGATTATTCTGACTAGAACAAGAGTAGATGATTTGCCGGATGAAGTTCAGGAACTGTTGGAAGAGTTCACTGATATCATAGTGGACGAATTACCTCGTTCGTTGCCACCAATGAGAAGTGTGAGTCATCACATAGACCTCATACCAGGAGCTAGTTTTCCAAATAAAGCCACGTACAGGTTGACGCCGCAGGAAAATGAGGAGGTCAAGAAGCAGGTCCAGGATTTGATGGACAAAGGATTGGTCAGAGAGAGCTTGAGTCCATGTGCTGTTCCAACAGTACTCAGTCCGAAGAAAGACAGAGGCTGGAGAATGTGCACCGATTCAATAGCGATCAATAAAATAACCATCAGGTACAGGTTTCCACTGCCGAGAATGGATGATATGATGGATTGCCTGAGTGGGGAAAATTATTTTTCAAAGATAGATTTGAAGAGCGGATACCACCAGATTCGCATGAGAGAAGGCGATGAGTGGAAGATAGCCTTCAAAACCAACGAAGGTTTGTACGAATGGCTAGTCATGCCGTTTGGTTTGACGAATGCACCAAGTACATTTATGAGATTGATGAATGAAGTCCTGAGGGAATTCATCGGGAAGTTCATCATTGTGTATTTGGATGACATACTGATTTACAGTAAGTCAGTGGCTGAACACCTGAAGCATTTGGCCATAGTGATGGAGAAGCTACAGCAGGAGAAGTTGTTGATTAACATGAGGAAATATTCATTCATGAAGACATAACTCATCTATTTGGGTTTTGTTATTTCGGCTAATGAGTTGAGGATGGATCCGGATAAGGTAGAAGTGATCAAGAATTGGCCATCACCGAGAAATATTTTCGAGGTGAGAAGTTTTCATGGACTGGCTAGTTTCTACCGAAAGTTCATCAGGAATTTCAGTGGAATTAGCGTAGCGATGATGGATACAGTGAGGAAGCAGCATAAATATTTTCACTGGACAACAGAGGCTGAGAAGAGCTTCAATCTGTTGAAGCGGAAGATCACGGAGCAACCAGTGTTGGTGTTCCCAGATTTCCAGAAAACATTTCAGGTGAAATGTGATGCAAGTGGGTATGCCATAGGAGCGGTCTTGAGTCAAGAAGACAGGCCGGTTGCATATTTCAGTGAGAAGCTGGATGAAGCGAAGCTGAAATACTCCACGTATGATAAAGAATTTTATGCTATCATACAAGCACTGAAGAAGTGGAGGTATTACTTGATCCCGAAAGAATTTGTATTGTACAGTGATAATCATGCATTATAGTTTGTGACTCAACAAGAGAAGTTGAATCAGAAACATGCAAAATGGGTAGAGTATATGCAGAATTTCACATTTGTGATCAAGCACATTTCGGGTACTGCTAACAAAGTGGCTGATGCTTTGAGCAAGAAATGTTCGCTGTTGCAGGAGTTCCGAGTCAAAACTTTGGGTTTTGAAAATCTCAAGGACATGTACGCAGGAGATGCAGATTTTGGAGAAGCGTATGAAGCAGTTGAGAATCCAGTTCTCAGAGACAGGAGTCCTTGGATAGATTATATGATCCAAGAGGGATTACTATTACGAGGAAATCAACTGTGTATTCCAAAATGCTCCATGAGGGAGAACCTGTTGAAAGAGAAACACAGTGGTGGATTGGCAGGACACTTTGGCCATGACAAGACATTCACGAAGCTGAATGAGTGATATTTTTGGCCAGGGATGCATGCAGATGTCAAGATATTTGTTGACATATGTCGGATTTGTCAGCATTCAAAAGGGAGAAAACAGAACGCATGTTTCTATCAGCCTTTGCCCATACCAGAGAGGCCATGGGAGGTGATTAGCATGGATTTTATATTGGGTTTGCCGAGGACACAAAGAGGTTTTGATTTCATCTTTGTGGTGGTAGACAAGTTTTCTAAAATGGCACATTTCATTCCATGCCAGAAGACCAGCGATGCGACTCACATCGCAAATTTGTTTTTCAAAGAGATCGTTAGACTTCATGGATTACCGAAAAGTATAGTTTCAGACAGGGACACAAAATTCGTTGGGAATTTTTGGAGGATGCTATGGAAGAAGCTAGGAACTAACTTGGCATTTAGTTCTGCTTATCATCCTTAGACAGATGGACAGACGGAAGTGGTGAATAGGAGACTGGGAGATTTCTTGAGAAGCTTGGTGACAGAGCACCATACCAGTTGGGACAAATTGCACAGGTAGAGTTTGCATACAATGATTCACTGAATCGAAGTACATGCAAGAGTCCATTCCAGGTTGTATATGGAATGCAACCGAGAGGATTATCTGAATTGCGAGATTCAAAACAAACTGCCACTAGCAGTGCTAGTGCTGAAGAATTTGCTGAAGCGATGAAAGAACTTCACAGTCAGGTGAAGCAGCGGTTGCAGGATTCGAATCAGGAATATAAATGCAGAGAAGATCAACATCGGAGACAACTTCAGTTCGAAGTTGGTGATCTGGTTCTGGCGCACTTGAGGAAAGAAAGGTTCCCAAGGGGAACATACAATAAGCTGAAAATGAAGAAAATCGGACCATGCAAGGTCTTGAGAAAATTCGGAGAAAATGCATATGAAATCGAGTTGCCGGATGGCATCGGGATATCTACGATATTCAATATCGCAGACTTATACCCATACAGAGATGGGGAAAATGAGACTGCAACTGAGCAGCCAGTAATACAGTGGATGAAACAATTGCCAGTGGAAGAGAAGCTGCAGATGGAGTGCATACTGGACAAAAGAGTGGGTAAGAAAACCCGAAGGAATGAATACTTTGAGTATCTGGTCAAGTGGAAGGGCCACCCGGTGGAAGATGCCAGCTGGGAAAGTGAAGAAGTGATCCAGAAGCATGGACAGACCGTGCAGGAGCTCATGGACAGGAGCCCATGAAATTTTTTCAAGTGAGGGAGTATGATGCAGGAGCATCGACAACTCATCAAGTGAGCCAGCGCGAAAGCGGGAGACAACTGGACAACGCCAGCACAAATTTTGAAAACACCTTGATATTGTTGCACAAACATTAATGCGTGGATTTAATGAAGCACACTTTGTATATTGTATTTGGACCTTGAGCGGATAGCTCACGTCCTTAGGTAGATGAGGCATTTAAGATAGTTAATGCTGTTAGATAGGAAATTTAATTCTAGATTTGATATCTTTAGAGCGCAAGAGGGAAACGGGATATAGACACCCTCATTATACATTGTAATTATATTCTAGAGAATCCAGGAAGAAAAGGGCATGCAGAGAAGTGTATGAAGAACACCCATGTACAAACATTTGAATTTATAGAAAGAGTTCTGATTCAAATTCATGGTTTGTGTTATTCTCTGTGCATTTATGTTAATATGCTCATGAATGTTTGCTTCCTGTCATACATTTTCTTTTATATGCTGTGTATGTGATTTCATGGTTAAACTGAAGTCTGAGAGGGAATGTGAATGAGTTTCAATTGTTTCTCTAATTGAGCCAAGAGATTCCTGCAAGGAGTGCGTTGACAGAAGGGTTCAATTAGAGTTAGCTTTTGTTCTCATTCATCTCAGAAGTGCAGATTTGGCACCGGAGCCGTGCAAGGCGTGAGAAGGCTAGACGAAGTCTCAGAGTTGCAATTCTAAGCAAGGGGAATTAAGACTGCTACTACAGGAGTGCGTAGAGTCGAAAAGACTTCAACACTTAGTCGTGGTTGAAGGTTTTCCGCAAGGAGTGCGCGAAAAATATTTCCTGAGAAGACTTAAATTTGTGAGAAAAGCTCAGGAATGATAGGCCTTCAAAGTTGTTGAAGGACAACGGAGAGAATTTGTGCGTGAGTAAGTTGCAAGGAACGCCGTAGGTTTGCGCGCAGGGTGACGAATTCTGTGGAAGAATGGTTTGTCATTTCGTAGATTGTATAAGGAAGAACCGGACGGAAAAATTTCTCTGAGGATATTTCACGAAGCTCTGAGGGCCGTTGGATCTTGCGGAGGTGCAAGGAGGCTACAGTGTAGGTGTGAAAGAAGTTCGAAGCTCAGGAGGGCAAGAGCCGTCGATCCGAGCCATGAGAACCTTTAGATCTACTCGTGATATCGTATATCGGGAGTCGACGTGGAAGTTACTCGACCTCGCGAGAAGCGAAGTCGCGAGGGAGCGTAATCGCGAGTCTCGACATCTCGGACATCGGGAGTCGACGTAGAAGTTATTCGACCTCGCGAGAGGCGAAGCCGCGAGGGAGTGAGATCGCGAGTTTCGGCATTTCGGCGCATTGGGTATCGGAGGTTGGAAACCCAAGTGTTTGGAGTCGCGAGTTGCGAAGACGCGATAGAGCCGAAGTCCCGATAGTGGAGGAAGGAAGTCAATGTTTACTGGCGCATCGGGTCTCAGGGGTTTGAGAACCTAGAGATCGACAGTGAACTTGCGAAGCTGCGAGTTCTGATTTCCCGACAAGTGAACAAAGGGAAGTCGCGTGAAGGAATCTGTGGGTAGATATTTCTCGATAGGGAAATAGAAGAGCGTTGACGTTCTTCGGGCCAAGAGGAAAGAAGGTCCTGAGGAAGCGAACGTGCTCCGAGGAGTGCGGTTGCATCAAGGAACATTGACAAGATTATTTTGTGTGTTGTTCACAATGTCCCATAACTCAACTTCCTCTAGCAACAAAACTATCCTCTCCTTCCAAGGACTAAAGTTCACTTCTCCATCCAACCTATCTTCCAACCTCAAGACAATATCCATGACGTTCTAAATTAAAACTCATCTCTTACCCTTCCTTCTTCTAGGAAAAACCTCTTTGCACTCACTACAAATAAAGTGTCAAATATCTTATCTGCTGAACCTTAGAGCTCCTGCTCTGATACCATGTTGAAACATATTAGACAAACACTTAGCCAACACATAGATTTCAACCTCCAATAAATACTTGAGTAAACTGTAAACTATTGTACTTTATGAGTAGAAACACATAATGGCTAAGAGCTGGAAAATATGACATCAGAAATATAAATGAACAACAAACACATTAAGCACATTTGACATAGAAAATTATGGGCAATGCTCCTAGAAAAACCCACAAGGGGAAAACCAATTCAAGAGTGTCTTCTTTATTATTGAGCTCGCAAGAAATTTCAGAGGTTACAACAAAAAATTATTACAACAATGAATGCATGTACTTATCTCGTAATCTGTGCCTACATTCCACCTCGAAATCTGTGCCAAAGACCATAAGAAAATCATACCAACTTATGCCTTGAAATATGTGCCCAAATTTTAGCTGTACGAACAAAATAGTATGAAATTATTGGCAACAAAACCACCCTCAATGTTTTTGCATATCTACAACACCTTCTATATGGACTGTACGGAATTTACTCAGCCAGAAAATGCACCTCAAAATCTATGCATCACTGTATGACCCTCTTTACTGTTGTACAAACCTATCATTAATTGTTACAATCTTCCTTGGGATGCATTCCCTCTCCTTCCTTTAGATATGCACCCCACTTTTGCTATTCCTCTTTACTTTCAGCTCAAACCTCTATTGGAATGCGTACCTGTTTGTCTCCCTCAATCTCTCCTTCAAGTTATTATTGAAAAGTTCACCCCTCTCCTCAATGGATTCCTTCATGCACTCATTAATGAGTAACTTCCCTAACCCTTGGTCTTCCAAAGATATGGACAGTCAAGATTATATCTTTCCCTCTTGATATCAACGATCATGACTTAATCGTTTGTTGAGTTCACTTATCACTTAAGTGACCCAAAATTCATAAATTCACTTTTACCCATTAAATATTAAAAGGCTCAACTTGAATTTATAAAGTCCCTAGAGAGAGACGTTTGCTTGGACTCCTTCCTAGGAACAATAAATGAATAAGTAACTCTGAGCTACCAAAATCTAAAAAGAAGAGAAACAAATTTTGTTTTCCCCAATGAAATTAGAGGGCCATGCCATAATCTGGTGGGAAATTCACATAGAGACACTTAGGTTGGAGGGTGATCCATCAATAACTAAGTGGAAGGCATACAATACACTTATCAAGTCCCAGTTCTACCCTATTGGGTATGTAGAGGACAAGTGAATTTGTCGGCATCACTTCTGATAGAGACAAGGTCAGAGTGTGCATGAGTACACCACCAAGTTCACAAAAATGACAATTATGTTAGGTATATCTCTTGAGAACCCAAATGTACTCCTCAAGTACTTGGGAGGTCTACACAGTCATTTATATAAGCAAGTGATGCTCTTTAAACCTATGATAGTTGATGAAGCGAGTGTTCGAGCACAATTCCAAGAGAATATAGGAAATAATAAAGGACAACCAAGTGGTTCCAAACAAAAATACCACTAAGATACTTCCAAGGAGGGAAAGAAGAAATGGGAAGGAAATGAAAATAATACAAAAACCACTGCACATCAGTGCAAGGATCCAAACAACCACTGCACATCAGTGCAAGGATCCAAACAACCACTGCAACCATTGTAATATCTATGGTTAAAATAAAGATAAATGTTGGAAGTTACATCTAGAGCTGAATCCGAAGAATTGTAAAAATGATGCCAAGAAGAACCTACTAGCCATGGATTCAAGCAATCTAGTAGGAAACAAATTGAATGTGGATGGAAATATTGTTTGCACTACAATACAAAAGGAGGTGAACTTGAGTAGCCTTCATCACAAGGAAGAGAAGGAAATGACTAAACTCTTCTATAATAAGATCTAGGTCAAGAAGACAAAGTTGGACACTCTATTCGATTCTTGTTCACATGCCAACTGATTTGTATTGGATCATAATATATTTTTTCATTTATCTTGGTACTTTATGGGTGGAAAAAATCAGAAAAATCAACTTGCAAGGCCATTTTAACAACATGTCCTAGTTTTGAAATTGGCATCTGAAACCTTTAGGAAAATTTTGACACATCAAATGGCATGTTTTTTGGTTAGAAAACTATTGGAACCCATTAAATGTGTTCCATACATTGAGACCTTTCCAATGGTGTGATAATAACCTCAGTCAAAGTTTGTATGTTAAAGTTATGCCTCTCGCAAGTTGACCTACCTTGTTGACCACCATGGTACAAGTGGATGCCACATGAGCCCCCATTACTCAAATGTGTGGGGAAAGCAATGTGTAGAATTTCAAGAAAATTCTAGAAGGTCCAAAACCTTATCACTAATTGAAGGTTGAGGATGCAAAAATCCTAACTCTAGACGACTATCGGGCTATGTTAAATACCAAGTCTCTAGGAAGGGAAGAGGTTCCATTATTTAGCATGGTATTTGTTTCATAGTTGAGTAGAGCATCTAGGAGTGGTATTTTGAGAGCACAACATAGGTGTTAGGAGATTAGATAGGAACCATTTAGGTCACATGATCAAAGGAAACTCCATAGTGAGTGCCTCTTTCTTTGTACTTGCTGTTTATAACCGAAGAAAAGAGAGCAAAGCATACGCCTCACTTTACATATATGTTTTCTCTCGTATTGGGTTTCCTAGGATATATCTTGTATTAATTTGTGTGAATGGTGTGTATATTTTCCTGTTCTTTCATTTTCGTATTCAATTATTTTTTGAGAAATAAGTTAGTAATAACTAATCTGGGGTCTAAAGAAACAAATTGCATAATTGAATATTTTATAATAGTATAAGATATGTTGTTCTGAACAATTCTAATGGAATATCCACAACAATTTACAGATCATATTGGTATCAACACAATGTTTTTGGGGGTATTTGTGGAAAATTTTAGGATCTCGGAATTGGTTTAAGAAGAAAGTTGCATAACTGTAGCCATGGTAGATGAGTCTGTATGCAACAACCCTTGAGATCTAGCAGAAGAGATATTTGCAAGGATGGAAGATAAAGTCGCTAGTATTTATCACAATATGACCCTCTTCATGGTGGCTCTAGTAAATAATCTTGGACCGTTCAGGGATGTTGGAGTCTCTAACTTAGATATCATATTAGAGAGGAAACCAAGAGAAAATGAAGACCCAAAAAAGGATTCGAGTCAAGGAAAGACCCCGAGAAAGAGCAACCAAGTTACAATGCCATTACCCCTTCATAGTACTTATTTAAAATGGAATCAAAGTGGATATCAAGCCATACCAAGATGATATTGATGAAGCAAATTTTAATAATTGGTTGCAATAGTTAGAGGTCTATTTTAGTGTCCATGATATAGAAGAAGAGAAAAATATTTTGTTTTCTAGATTGAAATTAGAGGGTTATGTTAACCTAGTGGGAAAGTTACACAAAGACACTTAGGCTGGAGGGTGATCTATTAGTAATTGAGTGAGAGGATTTCAAAACCCTCATTAAGTCCCAGTTCTATCCTATTGGGTATGCATAGGACGAATTAATCCGACAACATTATTTTAGGCAAAGACAAGGACAGAGTGTGCAAGAGTGCACCACCAAATTTAGGAAGATGGATATTATGCCGAGTATTTCTCCCAATAACCCAGATGTAATCCTCAAGTATTTGGGGAGTATACACAGTCATTTGAGAAAGAAAGCGATTGTCTTCAAGCTCATGACAATTGATGAGACTTGTGTTCAAGCAAGCTATTTGGAAAATATACGCCACAGAAAAGGACAACCAAGTGGTTCCAAACAAAAATAACACTAAGACACTTCCAAGGAGGGAAAGAATAAGTGGAAATGGAAAGACAAGAAGAAGAAAACCACTACACATTAGTGGAAGGTCAATAACGATGGTCACACTAAAGAAAAGTGTTGGACTACATCCATAACTGAACCCTAAGAACGATAAGAAGGATGCCAAGAAGAAGAACTTTCTATCCATGGATTCAAGCAATCAGGTAGAGAGCAACTTGGATGTGGATGAGAAGATTTCCTGCACTTTGGTGTAGAAGGAGGTGAATATGAGTAGCCTTCATCCCAAGAAAGAGAAGGATATAACAAAACTTTTCTATATCAATATCCAAGTCAAGAAGACCAATGTAGACACTCTATTTGATTCCAATTTGTAGGCCAATCTCATAGTAGTCGATCTAATTAGCAAGCTTGGGTTGGAGGTTCATGATCATCCAAGTCCATACCCATTGGGGTGGATAAAAATTGATGTAGAGATCAAGGTCATGGAATAGTGTAAGATCAAATTTGTTGTAAGGGCAAATTTTATTAATGAAGTGGAGTTAGTGTTACTACACCTTGGTGTGTGTGTAGTATCATTTGGAATCCACTACATGTATATGAGGGATGGAATCTTCACGAGGAGAGAAAAATATTACTGCCTAATCAAGCACGTGAAATATTTCATCATTAATGCACATAAAGGTAAATCAAATATCTCACTATTAAGTGCCAATCAGGCAAAATTTTTAATTAGTTCATGTAAGAAGTTGTTTTGATTTTGTTGCGAGAGAATCAACTAGGTGATGAATTTGTAAGAGTAAAAGCATCCTTGGAGGGATGTACTAAAAATAAGAAAAAACAATTGGAAGATTTGTTGTAGACACACGAAGGAGTGTTCTATGAGACTAAAGAGATACTATCTAAGATGGAAGTGAAGCATGAGATACAATGGCCACCTGACTCCCCATTACCAAATATTGGGTTGTATAGACAGTTTATTCTAGAAGCATATGAAGTGAAAAAATAATCACACCAACTGTTGGAGTAGGGAATAATTTGAACAAGTACCTCACCTTGTGGGTCACCTATCATCATCGTACCCAAGAAGGATGGGACTTGGCATATGTGTATCGACTATAGATATTTTCACAAGATTACACTTAAGAATCTGTAACCTCTACCCATGATCAATGCTTTGTTAGACTAGTAACAACATGCCAAGTACTTCACCAAGTTGGATCTCAAATCAAGATAGCACCATGTATGTGTCAAAGGAGAATCCACCTCGAAGAACTCCTTCAAGACAAGGAAATGTTTGTATGAATGGTCGATCATTCCATTTGGTTTATGTAAAACATAAACTACATATATGAGATTGATGAATGATGTAGTGCACACATATTTAGGTTCATTTGTTATAGTGTATTTGGATGATATATTGGTTTATAGCTCTACTTGGGAGGAGCATATGTCACATCTCATGCATGTGTTAATAGACTTTGAAAAAACACCAACTACTGGCTAACCTCAAGAAATGGGAGTTTTCTCAGTAGTCATTGGTGTATTTAGGGTATGTGATGGGTGGAGTGGAACTTAAGATAGATCCTAAAAATATGGAGGCCATCATAAAATGGCCAATTCCTACCAATGTCACTGAATTTAGAAGCTTTTTGGGGAAGAAAATTACCCATGGAAGTTCACGACATCCTTTTTAGTGGTAGTTGCACCACTCCATGCCATTAAAACACACGGTAATAGTTTTCAGTAGGGAAAGAATCAACATAAATCTTTTGATGAGTTGAAATAAAATATTTGTCAAGAACCAATTCTCACATTTCCAAAGTTGCAGAATCCTTTCTAAGTGGAGACAGATGCAAATGGGTATTCTATAGAAGAAATTTTGATGCAAGGAGGTAAACTAATATGATATCATTTTGAAATGTTTCATGGGAGAGTCTTAAAAGACCCTACCTATGATAAGGAACTCTATGCCCCGATTCAAGCTGTTAAGAAGTGGATGCACTATTTGATGGGAAAGGAAACCATAGTGCATATAGATCACCAACCATTGCAATATTTTCAGGCCCAGAGTAAGCTTCAACAAACTAGACATTACATGTGAATGGGGTTTTTGCATAAATTTCATACAGTCACTAAGTATAATAAGGGAAACACTAATAAGTTGGAAGACATGCTTTCAAGTCCACCCACATTCAATATTACAAGTTTGGGAACTCTTATGCACATGGATCCTTTTACCCATGATGTATACATAGAGACATACACAAAATATGAGGACTTCAAGGAGGTGTTTCAACAACTAAAAGGCAAAATTCATCTAAAAGAAGGTGATGGTAAGACTGACTATCATCTCTAGAATGGGTTACTATACAATATAGACAAGCTCTATGTTTCTAAAGGTGAAAGAATTCATCTTATAAGAGAGACTCACATCTACAAGATTGCAGGACATTTTGGTGTTAGGAAGACAATTGCTAACTTACAAAGGTGTGTTTATTGGCCCACAATGCAAGAGTATTAGATGATTCATGCTTTGTTGTACCACTAGCCCAGTAATATGAACCAAGGTCTATACCATCTCTTACTTGTACCCACTTGACCTTGGGAAAACATTTCCATGGATTTTTGGGTGATTTTCCAACAACCAAAAAAGGGACACGACTATGTGTTTGTGGTAGTTGATAGGTTCAACAAGATGTGAATTGTTGTGCCTTGTGAAAATACCATAAGAGGATAATAAGCAACGAAAATGTTCTTTGAATAGGTGTGCATACACTTTGGGATACCAAGGAGCATCGGCTCAGACAAGGACACCATATTTATTAGTGCATTTTAGACTACACTTTGGGAGAATATGGACACAAAGTTGAAGAGATCTACAATATTCCATCCACATACAAATGGGCAGATAGATGTAGTCAACAAAATGTTGGTACATATTTTGAGGGGTTTCAATTAGAAGCATCCAAAAACTTCGGATGGAAATCTAATTTGCATTCAACACTCTTATAATAGAGTATTCCATACTTCTATGGGTAAGTCCCCTTTTGAAACTCGCTCTAGATATTTGCCACCTTTGCCTTGGATATTGTTTATGGCATTCAATAAAACATGTTATTCAACACAAGATGAAAACCATCAACAACCACTCACACAATCAAATCAAAGATCAATACACCAATTTGTTTACGTGGTTAAAACCCTAAAACAGGAAAACCTTCCATGACCCCATCCAACATGGCCACTTGATACAATATATTAATGAAAAGTAAATATATTTTACAAGAGAGTTTCTCATAATAAATCATTAGCAAATGAACCTCCATTCTCTTTAGATATAGATCATGGACCAATCGAGTGTTACACATAGATCAATGTAGCTGTTAATATTGAGGAGAACATTTCATGATTTATGGATTACATAATTTCAAATGCATACTAAAGAAACACACTTTTACCGAAAGACATATTAGACCAAGTTGATCTTAACTGACTCCTAAGTGTCTAAATATCCGAGCATTCCCCCTTAAGAACAACATGTGATATGATTGAAGGATTTACAGAGGTGACACAATAGGAGAAGGAAGGAAGTATTAGATCCTATCCCCTCTTAATGACAACTTCTTAGACTCCTAATATAGATCAAAGTTTGGAAAACTTTGCTTTTGTAAGAGACTTTGTGAAAATATCTGCAACTTGATTGTCTATAGGGAAAAAGAGCACTTCAATAACTCGATCATGAATGAGATTTCTGATGAAGTGCATGTGTATCTTGATGTCTTCGCTGCACCGATGTTGAATTGGATATTTGGGAAGTTTTATGGCACTCTTATTGTCGCACCAGAGGGTGGTTGGATGTTGCTGTTGGAATCCAAACTATGAAAAAATTTGTTGAATCCACAAGGCTTCTTGACTTGCATTAACTATTTCTCAGTACTCCGTTTTTTCTGAAGAAAGAGAAATATCTTGTTGTTTCTTAGAATACCAAGTGACATTTCTGGAACCAAGGCTAAAAACATTACCTGCAGTAGACTTTCGATCATGAGGGTTTCCGAATTAATTTGAATCAATGAAACCAACCAACAAAGGAGTCCCCCCTAAACTGCAAGGTATCCCAAAATGAACTGTACCACAAACATACCGAAGTATAGTTTTTGCTCCAATTCCATGTACACAGGTTTGATAAGCCACCTCTTGTAGGTTCATTTTTTCATGGATAAACTTGGGGAGTAGATGAGGAGATTTGGTAGCTGCAAAACCTCTGGTGTATGTCCCTATATTAGTGACATACTAGTCATCAAATTAGCCAATTAGCTACTTGGATTTCTTCGACATACACTTCGCATGCTCATAAAAAATTATCCTGTACATTGGAGCTATGAACAACTCATAGATTTATGTGTAGTAGATTCTGTAGAAATTCTCTAAAAAGTTATGGATATATATGAATATGTGCTTCACTCGATTCCCACTGCTATCCCAGTTGAAAATGGTGCTAGTCTGAGGGATATCCTCCTTGAATTAAGTGGCATGTTATTCTCCATATAACCTTTTGATGAGAGCCACTGCAATTTTGAATGGTGTCCTTAAATGGATGATAGGATAAGTTCCCAATATCCTTGCTATAAAAGTTGTGGGGTTGACCCACTAGATTTTCATGAGGTCTCAATAATTCAAAGGGAACCACAACATCTAATATTCATCAAGTTCCAACATTGGTTGTGGAAATTTGTAACAAACCTCGAGAATTGAGGGTTGGAATGAAGCAATGGATTTATTGATAGTATCTCGGATAAATCAATTGTCAATGTCTGCCCCATTGGTAATCTATGATATGACCTCAGTGTAGGGAAACATTGTAGGTGTGGTTGACCCTGTGTAGCTGTGACTATTTAATTAACTAGTAAACACTAGCATTTGGATTTGTGTTGCCAAAGAGGAGAGGAAATTCATGAAAGTTTTATTCTTTAAATATATGGCGTATACATTTCCCCACTTGTAAACTATCCCAATATCCACACACAACGTTGGGTGTATCCATATATGGGTCTAGGGGTACCAATTTCTAAATTTGGCTTCAATTTCTGTTGCTTCTTCCTAATCAAGGTCGAGCTCAATCGCATATTCTTTCTGCTTTCTTAGTCTTTTGGATGCCATATCTGGATCCTGTAACTCATCCATTTTAGAAATATGCAACATTAGAGAATTTAAATACACCGAATAAAAATGTATGCTTGTTTTAGTGGAAGATCCTTCTAATGAAATAAAACAAGGGATGTTGGAGAATTTCATATCTTTGATATTGGGAATTTCAAAAGTATTTCCATCATTGCATCTATCCATTTCATTTGCATCTTCCTTGGAGCTAGTGGATTGAATGTCTCTAGTATCGATTCGAGGACGATGGTAACACAGAGAGAATCCCAATGGATAATGCAATGAATGTAAATGTTCCTTCTCGTTCCTTGAAGAAATATAGGATAGGGGATGGTTCACCAATGGTTGGCTTAGAAACAATGATTTATTCCCTTATTGCTTGAATTTCATATTTCCTTTCTTTTTCATGCTCAAGGATTTTTGGGTTTGTTTTTACAGTGCCACTTCGACTTTTTAGTCAAATGGAGGAGAGGTTTGGTCTTGGTTGGATTCGAGTGATGGGTTAGGGTTGGATGATGTAGAAGAAGAGGGTACAATTTGTTTTTATGAGGCCCTAACCTTTTAGTGTTTAGAATGGTGAGCACAAGGTTTCCCATAGCCCATGTATAATCATTTCGAAAGAATCANGTTGGATTCGAGTGATGGGTTAGGGTTGGATGATGTAGAAGAAGAGGGTACAATTTGTTTTTATGAGGCCCTAACCTTTTAGTGTTTAGAATGGTGAGCACAAGGTTTCCCATAGCCCATGTATAATCATTTCGAAAGAATCAGTTTCCATACAAGATTAGGGCTTAGGGGGGTTTGAGTCAAATTTGAAGTGAGTCAAGATCAAGACATTTTCCTTGTTTGACCAGGGTTCAAATCCATGAACCTTCGCTTGATGGGATGCCCCAAGAAAATGTTTTTTCACTATCAGTTGATCCTACAAGGATTTGAATTTCTACATATGTTGGTTTGAAAACACACACACACATATTGAGAAGTTTTTTTTTTAATTTAAAATTATTTTGTTTTCTAAATAGCCAAGTGGAAAATAAAAATATTGAAAAGAAACCTAAAAGGAAATGATAAATTGAAAGCAAGAAAATAATAAAATTC
>ML779594.1:417171-443420 GCA_009831015.1 Picea engelmannii
TATATATATATATTTTAAATTTTAAATTATTTTATTTTATAAGTGGCTAGGTTGCAAATAAAAAACCTTAAATGGAAATGATAAATTGAAAGGAAGAAAATAATCAAATTCCGCTAAGGATTGGAATGCTTCCACAAATTACAACTTGCAAATGGGTGATATAATCTCCTTTGATTGTGATGGACTTGACAAACCTTCAAGCACTTGGCAGCTTGGACAATATCAATGAAATCGAAGGGAAATCATACACATTGGAATGAAAACTTTTATATAGTTTGAAGTTCTTTTATACAATAAAGTTGACCATGTCCCATCGCATTTTGAATATGAGCCATTAGTTGTTCTTCTGAGAACCTGTGAGTGTTGGGCGTCTCTGGCTTAGAAGATGCAACAGAGTGAGGTGCATTAACAAATTGCATTATCGTCATAATTCTTTCCTCATGTCGTGATGGAGGTGTCTCTTCCACAACCAAATAACCTACCATTTCTGACACAGGGTTGAAACTTTGAGGCAGTCATCCATAATTGTGAGGGGGTTCCTGAAGGTCCGAAGCAGAGAGAAAAAGATAATATAGAGGTGCTTGAGGAGGAACCAGAGAAATATTTTCCTCAACATAAGTCACAACATTGTCTTGGTAAACCCAGTTTTGATCAGACAATGGAGGACCAACAGGTCTTATGGAAGGGATAGGAGGCGAAGAAGAGCCGAAGAGGGACTAGGTCAACGATGCCAGATCACAAAACTGTAATAGGCTGACCCATGCTTCGGCTTTTCCCATTCACATGACATTGGAGAGGCGGGGATGAAAATGATAGCCCAAATGTGAGGAGAACACAAGAAGGGGAAAAAAATAGGAGAGGAGAGAAAAACTAACAACAAAACCTGAATGAAATGGAAATAACCATGCCTTACCTCCATAAAAGCAACTGAAGTGACAGGGAAAAGGTCCTTAAAGACCGAATTGATGGCTCTTAGCATTAATGTACCTACTTTGTGAGACCTCGACATTCACTGTATGTGCTCCATTAAAACCTCCTCCTTACGAAGGTACACTACCATCCTTGTCAATTGAATGTTGCACATACTGAATAGACGATGATGAAGGATGGTGACAAGGGGTGTTAACTCGACCCAATGCATGTGTGCCAAATGTCACCCCATCTAGGGAATAATTTAACATATTAATACTATTAACATGTTATTAATATTTTAATATATTTCAAAATATTATTAATTAATATTAGTTTAGTTTAGTAATAGCGTATTATTTTATTAATATAATTACTTTAATACTTTCCAAAAATATAATTACTACCACTACCATCTCTTTAACTATAAACTTGATATTGATATTAAGTATGGATAGTGTATTAATTAATAATATATTAATGTATAAATTAATTAATATAATACATTAATAATATATTTATTAATTAACATGTTACATTAATACATTACATTTAATGTATTCATATTTTAATTTACACATTGCACTAATGTATTAATTAATTAATACATTAATACTTTAACATTAATATTGCATTAATTATTAATATTGATATCAACTATTCATATGCTATTAATTATTGATAATATATTAACGTATAAATTAATTAATAAAATACATTATTTTAATGTTTATTTTTTATACAGTCATCAAACATTATCTTTAAACTTTTAGTGTTCCATTTTGGATATATTGCTTGAAAATGTTTCAATGGTCAATCTAAAGTTTTAAAACACAGTATTTATTGATATTTGAATAATCAAATATACATTTTTATGAACATAAAATGTTTATATATATAAGAAATACAAAATCTTTGTTATGCTTTTGATAATGGGTAAAGCCTTACTTTGAAATAATGATCAATGTTATACATCTGGTTTAAAAGAGTTTTATAACATAAAATGTTTAGAGTTGTAAAATGTTCACTGTACTCATAAGTGAATGTTTAACTCAAACACATTTGAAATATAGACCTTAACCAAACACATTTGAAACATAGACCTTAACTCAAACACATTTGAAACACAATGAGTGAATGGTTAACTCAAACAAAGTTGCAATACCAATGTTTACAGTGTAAACTTTGTCAGCCAACAAGTTTTAGCAAACTATTCACTCAATGGTTGCAACACTACTAGTGTTTATTGTGTAAAATTTGTCAGCGAACTAGTTTAAATGATTTATTCAGTCAATTCTTACTTATGCATGCAGAGAGATGTTCACGATTCATTGCATAAGATTTACAAATCAAAGTTGTGCTATTGTAATCCATCACCAATTCATTCACTTATCATTAGGGTAAAATTTTCTATCCTAACAATGAGTGAATGATTAGCAAATCAAAGTTGCGCTATTGCAATCCATCACCAGGTAAAATTTTCTACCCTAACAATTAGAAAATGGTTAACTCAAACATATTGGCCACATTTTAGTGTGTAAAATTTATTTGCCAACAAATTTAAATGAGTTATTCACTCTTCATGAGAATAAAAATTTCTACCCTAATCATTAGTAAATGGTTAACTCAAATACATTTGTAATATTGACCTCAACCAACAAGTTTGAGCGATTCATTCACTTATCATTAGGGTAAAATTTTCTATCCTAACAATGAGTGAATGAGTAGCTCAAACACAGTTGCAATACCAGTGTTTACTTTGTAAACTTTGTCAACCAATAAGTTTGAGCTAACCATTCACTCATCATCAAGGTAAAATTTTCTAACTTTAATATGAGTGAATGGTTGGCTCAAACACAACCAATGTTTATTGTGTAAAATTTGTTAGCCAACAAATTTAAATGATTTATTCACTTGAAAACTTCTGTGATTAATGTTATGGTGAGCCATATCTTCACGATTCATTGCATAAGATTTTACAAATCAACTTTGTGGAGATCTTCACGATTCATTGCATAAGATTTTACAAATTAGGGAATGGTCAACTCAAACATATTGGCCACATTTTATTCTGCAAAATTTATTTTCCAACAACCTAACAATTAGAAAATGGTTAACTCAAACATATTGACCACATTTTACTTTGTAAAATTTATTTGCCAACAAATTTGAATGAGTTATTCACTCTCCATATTGAATAAAGTTTTCTACCCTAATCATAAGTAAATGGTTAACTAAACACATTTTTTAAACAAATCAATGTGTTAACGAAACAAAATTTATTAACCAACAAATTTGAGTGATTTGAAGGTAAAATTTTCTATCCTTCATGACTAACTCACTACATTTACAATACTAACCAGTGAATAGTATTGACTATGTTAGATTTATTAACTAACATAATTTGAGTGAGATCTATTCACTACTTAGTAAGATAAAATCTCTACCCTATCTCAAAACACATTACACCCAAAAAAAAACAAAAACAATGAAGTGTGTAAAAATCCAAACTAAAATTAACCCACAGAAAAAACAATGGAGTGTGTAAAAATCCAAACTAAAATTCACCCAAAAATGTATCCCGTAAAACATCTCACAATCCAAACTACAAGTACAACCAAATTAAGCAAGCTTTGACAATAAAAAACCACTGAAAATGAGAAAGCGTAACATAGAAGCTGTATTTGACCAGAGTTAGGTCACGACCATGGTGAAGTTT
This sequence comes from Picea engelmannii, assembly GCA_009831015.1. Lineage (NCBI taxonomy): Eukaryota > Viridiplantae > Streptophyta > Pinopsida > Pinales > Pinaceae > Picea > Picea engelmannii. The sequence goes on from ML779594.1 coordinate 420,800, forward strand.
AGAATAGATCATATGTGTTAAACTTTTGATTAACGCATAAATTAATTAATAAAATACATTATTAATATATTTATTAATTAACATATTACATTAATATATCACATAATGTATTCATAATTTAATATGTAATGTATTAATTAATTAATACATTAATAATTTAACATTAATATTGAATAAACTATTGATATTGATATTAACTATTTTTATTATATTAATTAATAATATATTAATGTATTAATTAATTATACAATGTATTACTAATGTGTTTATTAATTAACATGTTACATTAATACATTACATTTAATGTATATTAATTTATACATTAGTGTATTAATTAATTAAAAAATTAATACTTTAACATATTAATGTATTTATGTATTAATACATTAATTAATAGATTATTAATGTATTAATTAAGTAATATATGATTACTTTAGTACATTAATGTATTATTGTATCAATTTATTAATACCTTATTATTGTATGAATAATGTATTATCTTTATTAACTAATTAATATGTTATATTATTACTTTATTATTAGTTTAATAATGTATTAACTTAAATTTTTTTTCTTAAAAAAACGTAATTTTATTCATCTGAAGAGACAAATTTACATTTTGTAGGTGCTAGGTGAGGACATTCAGTAAATAGAAATAAAGAGTGTGAGGGTTGATTCTCGAGAGCCATCATGTGCCTTGTACATGATCACATATAGTGATCCCCTCCTGTCCATAGAGAGTTACATTCCAAAAATTACTGTTCAGTAAATATCCAACCCCAAAGGGCCATAGAGCATAAATATATAAATTCTGTTTAGTGTTGAGACATAAGGAAAAAAAAAACGTCTGCAGTGCCGAGTAAATACAAAGTAAAATTTTTGAAAACATGCTTGAAAGAGAACAACATTTTAATATTGTAGTTGAGTTGGTTTGTCGATGAACGGCTGGTGGTAGAACCCTTGTGCATAATCTCCATCTGATTCGGTTATATGCCAATGTCAAAAGGGAAGTGGGATTCCTTCCTTTGACAGAGTATCCACTACTGAGTTCCGGTTCCTTTAGAGACGTCGTAGAACAAAATAGTCAAATGTGTCCAGTATATTGTAGATCTCCTCTAAAATGGGAAGAAGTAGAATATTGTAGCTATGTTGGATTTTCCAGGACTAGTTGATGACATTCATGGAGTCACCAAAGAGTTGAATGGTGTGTACTTGTTGGCACAGGGGCAGACCCAGGGTTCAACGCTGAAGAGCGCACCAACAAAGCCCTAACTACAGGTCCTTTTGGAAACACCTGCGAAGTAGATGAAGTCTCACCTGAGGTAGAGGCATGGGTGGTTGCAAGACTCAGGTGTCTGCAACCTTAGCTGGGACATAGATATGTGATTATATCATTTACAGAGCACTCAAAATCATTCATTCATCCCTTATTCACCCTTATTGTACTTCACAGATAAGACAAAACATCGCACTACTTACTCAGATATAAGATATTTCAGTGCTTAGCAACAACAAAACATATTAGATCCTATAGCTCAGCACTAAGCTTCTTCATACACATCAAATATACTATTCATATACATCTATTGAATCACAAAGCATAAGCAAATCTATCTAATCATGGCATAACACTTAAAAAGATAGTGAAAACACAAGGAAGCAACAACACAAAGCATGACACACAGGTTTATGTGGTTCACCCCCTCCCTGGGGCTATGTCCACAAAGTCTTCTTCTTATTTATAGCTTTGGTCAATCTGATTACAACACAGAGCTTAAATTGTACTCCGCATAGGACAGGAGATTTGTGCGCACCTCGCCAGATCCTCCTTCCCCGAGTAGATCTAGCACAGAGCCTCCTTACAATCCGTGCACTCAGCACTTACAACACTTTCACTCAGGTCTACAAGCCTCTTACAATCATGCACATAACATTTACATTCAATCACACAGATCTAATTACTAGCACTAAGCCATCGACACTTCTTACATTGCCTAGCTACTTATTTATACTTTACAACATAGGCCTAAAACATGGGTAAACCCATGGGACGACATCCTTTTCCCCTTACATTAACCCAAAACCCTAAAAGGGCCCCAAAAGTGGGCTGAGATCTCGTGATCTCTGCTTCGCCTGACGCTCCATCTTTGACAGGGTGTCGATGTCTAAAAACGGTCACATATGACCAAGTGTTCCTCAAAACTTGGTCAAGGGCCAATAGGCCCCCAACACTCACCTGTGACTCGTCCCGAGTCACTCTGGTCTGATCAGCTTCGCTTTGAATGTCTCGAGCTTGGACCGAGCTACTTTGACCTGCTGTAGTGCGACAACCTCTTCCTCAGTGAACTCCTGGATCACTGCGTCATTTACTGGTCCTTCCATGCGCTGCTCTGCAGTGATGACAACTTGTTCAAGCTTGGCTTCCTGGGTCTCAACTTTAGTGAACAGTTGGCATGCTTTCTCTTGGAGTGGTTGAAGTCGTTGAGAGGCTTCCATCACTTTACTTTTGCAACATGTGTACTTGTTGTTAGGCAGTGTGTTGTTCTGGAAATCACTTCATTCTGTCGACTAGGGTCAAGGCCTTCAGCTGCGCCTGTAGCGTATTTGCATGTTGCTTTGCTTCTTGGAGTTGTGCTTCTAATGTCTGCAATTCTTGGTTCTCTGTGAGATTCTCATAAGTCCGGGCACTTCTATCGCTCAGCTGCTTACACTCCAAAGCCAAGGTTTTTAATCGACCAATTGCACTACGAGCAATTGCTTCCCTCAAATATCTTACTTCTTGTGGAGTCTCGGGCATGGTACGAAGTTCCAGATCTGTGATGCGCTGCTGAAGTTGCTGGATTACTTCTTCAAGTTGTGCCACCTGCTGTGGGACACGTTCTTCAATTTTCACTTCAATAACCATCATAGAGCAAAGTGCTCTGTGAACTCTTTCCTGTACTTCAAGTTGCTCTGCTAGCAACTGGTCCTTACTCTACTGTAATTGTGCTTTTTCCTCCTCCCACTTTGCTTCTAGGGAAAGATTTTCCTATTCTACCTTCCTCTGTTGTACTATATGTGCACTCTGTACTTGTGCCAAAGCCTGGGTGGCTTGCGCTATGTCTTCTTGAGCTCGTCGAAGGCGAGCTTCGACTTTCTCGGTGATCTGGCGTAATTGGGTGGGCTCATCAGTTGTTCCTGTTGTTTCAATTGTCAAGGGTGTCGTAGAAACTGCTCTATTGGACTGGAGTGACTGCTGCACTTCTTGAAGTTCATGCTTGATCCATCTGAATACCTCCTCCTGCTTCGCTTCTTTCTTTTCTGCGATCTCTAGTGAAGCATCATTTAGCGCAACGATCAAGAAGTCAAAGTCGTCCTGTGTAAGGGTAGTCTTGAATGTAGTCTGGGTGGCCTTAGTTTTCTTTCGGGACGAGGGCTTTGGTGGGGTAGTCTTCCTTTTCTTGGAGGGATCCTCCTCCTCTCTAGGTGGAGTAATCTCTCCTTTGTTTTTCTCAACTTCTGTGCCACCTAGTTCTTCACCATCACCTCCCTTCATTGGTGAGATTGAAGTAGTCTTCATGGATGTGCTATGGATATCTTGAATTTCCACATCCTTCTTAGTCTTGCGTGGTCCATGTGTATCCGACATAGCTTCAGGGCTATCCATGTCGAACATATCTGCGGGGTCCGCTGGAACAAGGAGGTCCGCTAACCATTCCTTGGTAATCTGCTCCAAGTATTCTTCTGTCAACTTGTAGTATGACTGGAGTTGTTGTTTGTGCTCATCCGCACGCGCTGTGATATAGGTGAAGTGGCGGTCTGCACTGAAGTTGATCAAAGGTCTAAACCTATGAAGTGTGTTTGGTGTGAGGCGCGGTGTAGATTGGATTGCATTCTTTAATTGGTTGTAATAAGCGTGGAAGACGACATTGGACTGCCACTACTTGTTCATGTCACTAGAGTACCACAACGTACAAAACTTCATGGCCAATGGTTCGATCTTCAAAAAAGTGGCGCCTTCTTGCTGAGTTGCTCGTGTTAGCTTTTTAGCTCAGGAGGTACTCTACATATGTATCTTGTATGCAGAAGTTACCTTGTACCTACACTACTGGACACTTAACTTTATAATGGGTTTTTATAAAGTTGTTATAAAGTGGTTTTTTTTTTATTAAAGTGACTTTTTAATGAAGTGTACCTTCTAATATTAAAGTTACTATATTTCATAAAGTGCACTTATGTTATAAAGTGAAATGTACTTTAATATTTTAAGTGATTTATTTTGGAGGGAATGAATTATGCCCCTTGATCTTGTAAAGGCAAGCTTGGATCTTGGCCTTTGGATTTAGGGTTGGGGAAGGTGAAAAGACACTTGAGAGGGAAAAAATCATTTTCAAATTATAAGAGAATGCATTGGGTATTGTGGAAAACATATTGAGAGAAGGAGTTTGAGAGATTTTCTGAGTAAGCTTGAGAGAGGAAAGAGGGCACATTTCCCAAGAAAGCTAGGGCACAAATCCCAAGGAGAAATTTTTGTTTGAGAGCTAGGTCATTTTTCTGGTTTTGGAGGCCGTACTGTACGGGTCCGTACAACAAGGGGAAGAGGGCACAAAAACTGAGGCAACTTTGGCATGGTTTTTGAGGCTGTTTTGAGAATTTTTCTTGTTGCTGGGCCATACAGAACAATCCGTACAAAAGACTGTTTGCATGGATTTAGAGGTGCAAATTTTCTAGTTGGGTCGTACAACAATACGAAACTTGGCACATTTTTCGAGGCAAAAATTTTTGGGACAATTTTGGGTGCTGTAAGTGGTTTTTCTCTTGGATGGAAATTGTGTTATTGTTTATGATATGTACTTTCCTGAAGCTAAATAATAAATCTCTCTTTATCTCATGGGTTTCCCCACAATGGGGTTTTCCCTGACATTGCCTAAATTTTTGAGTTATTCATGGTTGATTGAATGATGTTCATTGTGTTTATTCCACTACATAAATTGCTTAACAATGTGTATTTATGCTTATGGTAATTTCTAAATGTGGGTTTTAGATATTTCAGAGTTCATGTAAGACAATTATCTCTAGGTTGCTAAGTGTATGACAAAATATCATCTTGCTGATTTTTGTCATTAAATTTATATAGCTTGGATGAAAAGATTTTTCTTTTCTCCGGGGAAATGTTCAAGGATCGAGAGGCTTTTTGCTGCAATAATTTTAGGAATAGTTTCCTTGTCCTTGAAAATGGCCGAATTCCTTGCCATCCAGATACTCTAGTTAATAAGTAGAGGTAAAGATTTGATCTTCTTGTGTACAAGGTTTTGTAGCTAGTTTTTCCAAGTCGACTCAAGATAAGTCCCATTCCAATCACAAGGATATCTGAGGAGGGTGGAAGTTTCAGTCCATACTTTCATACTGAAAGGGAAGAAAATGATAATATGTGCAATGGATTCATTTTCAGATTTTCATAGAGGACACCATCCTCGCCCAACAATTTGGCGCTTTCTCATCTTTTCCGAAGTGGGGACCTTGTCTAAAAAAGCAGACTAGATGAAGATTTTTGTTTTTAGGGGGAAATTAAGTTTCCAGAGTCTACTCAACCACCGACACGACTCTCTTTGGAGGAGGTCAATATTCAGTTCTATATAGACCAGTTTTGGAGTGTATACCCCGTGGGGAGCCTTTTGCGAAATCAATCCATCTTCCATGTCCATGAGCCTAATATGACCCATTCGAAGATCAATTATATAGTTTTCCCAATGTATGTGGAAACCTCCATCCAAGCCAAGTGAAGTAGAATTGTGCCATCCCTGTTGTAAAATGTTTGTGGTGTATGGGTCTGCAATTTGATTGATAGACAAAACCTTGAAGGTGTAATTGATCTAACCGAACTTGTGGTAGAATATGAGAGTTTCAACTCCTGAGCCAAGGATCCATCCCAATGCGGACTTGGTTCCCCCTGCCTACTTTCCATGCCAAACCATCACCTACCACATGGAAGGATTTTACACTACTTTCCAAATAATTGAGCAGTTATGTGTGGAATGATCATTCTTTCAGATCCAATCTCTCACCGAATCTGGTCGAATATACTTGTGGTCCACCACTAGTTACCAAAGGCTAGTAGTTGTTAAAAGTCTCCAACATACTTTGACAGCCAATGGTTTTGATAAGATGAAAATGTTCTTTAAACCCCATCCACCCAAGGATTTTGGACGTAATAAAAGTTCCCATTTTGCCCAGGGAAAAGTGAAATGTTCTTTAGACCCTGACCACATGAACCAGAAGAAAACACATTGGACCTTTTCCAGAATTCCTTTGGGAATCTAGGAAAGAGACATCCAGTAAACTAGAATGGCCTCAAGAACTGATTTATTCAAGGTCAATATTCCTGCCCGAGAGATCCACCAAAATATCCATACATTTAGCCTCTTCTCAAGTTTGGCCAAGAGCCACTGCCAATCTTCTTTTTGGTAGATATTTTCCTTGAGTTGAAAACCCAAGTATTTGATACCTAGAGAGAGGTCATGAGTCGGGAAAGGAAAGAGAGTGTTTTAGATGTCCTCTACCCCTTCAACGAAACCAATTATAGTTAAGGTTTTTTTTTATGGGTTTATAACCATCCTAGTAGCTGCCCAAAATAGATTGAGAATGTCAGCTAATGTTTCAACATCCCTGGGTCTTCCACTGCAAAAAATTAGCACATCCTCTACAAAAAGTAAATGGGTGATACAAATATCTGAAGAGGTCTGAATTCCTTGGAATTATCCTGAGGAGGAGGCCATTCCAATGGATCTACTTAAGCCTTCTGCAACCAATAGGAAAAATAGTGGAGAGAGGGGAAATCCTTCTCTCAGGCCCCTTTCCGAAGTGAAGAATGGTGAGGCTACCCCATTTATAAGGACAAAAAAGGAGACAAAGGAGATGCAATCCATGATCCATTTAATGAAGGGAACCTCGAACCCCAAGTGTGTAAGTAGTAGTCTGGTAAAAGACCAAATAACACGATCAAATGCTTTTGATAGATCTATCTTCAGGATGGCCCCTTTTTCTCTAGAGGATATGAGGCTGTGTAGTCCTTCCTGGGCCACTACAATGGCTTTGTGCATCTATCTTCCATTCAAGAAACCAAATTTTTCTTTTTATATATAGGCCGATAGGACAAGTTTTATGTGTCTTGCAATGGTTTTTGCCACTATTTTGTATATACAATTGCAGAGAGAGATATGCATGAACTCTTCAAAAGAAAGGGGTTCATCCGTCTTTGGAATAAGAGATACAAAATTTGAGTTGAAAGGGGAATGTATCCTATCGTTCCTTCTGGATTCTTTAACTACATGGAGGAGATCAGATCCTAACAACTCATAAAAGCCAATATAAAATTCAATCGGCCACCCATCTGGCCCCGAGCTCTTATCTTTCTGGAAACTATGGAGTGTCTCCTTTAGTTCCTGTTCATTGACTTCCATGAAAATATTTCTGTTCCATTCTTCATCCACAAACCTCAGGTAAAAAAGAGATAACCGAACAATATTTTCAATATTCGCTCTTTGCTCTGCCTTGAACAAGGATTTGAAGTGATTTTTCCCCATCTCGTCCAGTCCTTCGAATGTTGAAACCATCCTGCCTTCCTGGTCTTGGAGTTTCCAAATTGTGTTTGTGGATTTTCGTCCTTTTGCATAAGCATGGAAGAATTTGGTATTCTCATCCCCCTTATCCATCCAAATAACCTGACTTTTTAGTCTCCAGGTCGATTCTTGCTCAACCAACAATTTCTTATGCTTAGATTCAAGTATTTTTAGAGTTTCTCGCGAGGTTTCTGACACAAACCCCAAATCAATCGAATGATAAAAATGTTCAATTTGAGCTTCTATGTGCTCAAGTTCTTGTTCCTCCTTTTTTTGTTTTTCTTGGGCCTAAGGGATCACCAATTGTTTAATTATTTTGAGGTTGTCGGCAAAATGCAGCGCAACCGGAAGTCTCGAGAAAGGGTCATAAGGAATCCATTTTTCCTTTACCAGGTTTTGGAAGTTTTCATTAGAGAGCCAGGAGGTGTTTAATTTGAAAGGGGATGACGGCTTATCCGACCCACCTTCCAATTCCAGCCAAACCAGTGAATGATATGATTCTCCCCCAGAGCCGATCCACTGTCCAACTTGGAAGTGAGACTCCATCAGCTTTTTTGAAACCAAAAATTGATATAGCCGTTTGGCTACCCTAACTTCCCATGTTCTCATATTTCTCCAAGCAGGGAGAAGTCTCCGGGGGGTGACATCGAGAAGGTCGTTGGCTGACAGAAGATGGGAGAACATAGCAGAAAGGTGCTCTGGGTGAGCATTTGGGCCACAAACTTCCATAGCTCCCAAAGAAAAATTCAAGTCTCCCCCCAAAATGAGATTATCAACCTTCAACAAATCAAGCTTGAAAACAAAATCGCAAAAAGGAATCCTCTTTGAATAGGGGCCATAAATATTCATAATTTAGAATTCATTTTCCACACCTTCCACAAAAATGTCCACCCCTAGACAAGAGTTTAGGTCCCAAGCATTTAAGAGTTTAATAGAACGAGAAAGCCATCCAGTTATCAAACCACCCGATCTACCATTAGCATCAATACCTGAGAAATTCCATCCTTAGAGCAGAGCTTCAAGGGTAATGGTTGCAGTTGCAGAATCTTCCATTGTTTCTTGGAGTAGTATGATATCCGGTTGATGAGTGAAAATCAATCTTTTTAGGGAAAATTTCTTGTGGGGGCTTGCCAAACCCCTACAATTGAAAGAGAGTAGTTTCATGGGGAAACCTCACCTAGGGTATGCACTGCTCTAAATGCCCTAACAATAGTTCATTGTTTGCCTGAAGCGATATCAATTAGGGAATGGTTTTGTGCCTTTGAGAGGAAGGAGTAACATCCCCAACCTTTTTTTTGTAAATGAGATTCGAGATTTTGTCCAAGCCTGTGATCTCCCAATGAAGGGCCAAGTATAGTCCTATTCCCAAGGTGAAAAAGGATGGTTCATTCGTCCGAGATCTCATAAGAGTGATCATCACTGGATATTGAGGAGAGGGGACCTGAGTGGGGTGGCGGGAGCAGGGCGCAAGAGGATATGGAGGGGAAAGTGACATGAGGGGTATAACGAGCTTTTTTTAGGGTTGATGGAAAAGGGCAGTGTAGGTCAAGTAGGGAGGGTGGGGGGGCTGTCGAGATTGAGAAATTTAAAATCTTGTAAAGGATTATGTACATACATAGGGATAGAAAGATGCATACCCAAAAAGCATCGTAGGAGGGCGTTTGAAGAGTTCCTTGTGAAAGAAAGGGCACCTGAGCTAGTGCTGGAGAGGGAGCTAGACCTTGTTCGTGCCATCTAGAGTCGAGTACTCTTCCGACTTGAGCCTGTAGAGAGACCATGTGTATACTTCTCGGACTAAGAAGAGAGCTTGAGGAGGACAAGGCAGACAAGGAACTTAATCTAGATGGAGAAGTCGGTCCTTGTTGAACCTCAGTCTTGGGGGCCGAGAAGAGTTCGAGCGCTCGCGATAAGGCTGAGGGAAGTATTTGAGAATATATCCATGGGAATGACATCTACGACATTGAAACAAGATGCCCTCATAGTCGAGGATATGTGTCCTGGATATGCCCCTGTCTGTGATGTTGAGCTCTTTCTGCAAACCTCCACGTATGTTTAATGAGACTAGTATACGTGCAAGAGCCATATCCCCGGTCTCTCGAAAGGAGAAATCGACATCCAAGTAAGTTCCCAACAAATTCCCTATAGCTTGAAAAACCTTTACTGATGAGAGATGAGGAAGAATCCTTGGTAGATGAACCCAAATGGGAGAAGAGTCCATTCTCTCACATGATGCATCGAAAGTGGGATCCCAGAGTTTTAGAATCACCGGTGTTTAATCGATAGTCCAAATTCTAGTTAGGGCCCGTGAAGCTTGTTTGGCCTCTGTAATTATGATCAGAAACCACCCCCGTGAGAGTCACGTGATTTGAGGGGGGGGGGTTGTGAGTCGAGGCCCAAGAAAAAGCTCCCCAAGATTTTAGGATTTTTTCACTGAAGTGAGGACTATAGAATTTCCCCACCACATATTTATTGATGATCTCCACAACCTCAACCAAAGATAAATCATCTCCCAATATGAGATTCAAAGTGTCTTATGAGATTCCAATGCACTTACTCCTCTTCCGACGCTTGTAGCCTGAGGGAGTGGCCACTTCCCCTTGAAAGTCTAAGGGCCCAAAGATCTCTTGTATTTCAACTTGGAAGTGAGACTCCATCAGATTTTTTGAAACCAGAAATTGATATAGGCGTTTGGATACCCTAGCTTCCCATGTCCTCATATTTCTCCAAGTAGGGAGAAGCCTCCGGGGGGTGACATTGAGAAGGTCGTTGGCTGACAGAAGATGGGAGAACGTAGAAGAAAGGTGCTCTGGGCGAGCATTTGGGCCACAAACCTCCGTAACTCCCAAAGAAAAATTCAAGTCTTCCCCTAGAATGAGATTATCAACCTTCAACAAATCAAGCTTGAAAAAAAAATCCCAAAAAGGAATCCTCCCTGAATAAGGGCCATAAATATTCAGAATTAAGAACCTTTCCCATACCTTCCACAAAAATGTCCACCCCAAGACAAGAGTTTAGGTCCCAAGCATTTAAGAGTTTAATAGAATGAGAAATCCATCCAGTTATCAAACCACCCGATCTACCATTAGCATCAATACCTGAGAAATTCCATCCTTAGAGCAGAGCTTCAAGGGTAATGGTTGCAGTTGCAAAATCTTCCATTGTTTCTTGGAGTAGTATGATATCCGATTGATGAGTGCAAATCAATCTTGTTAGGGATGGTTTCTTGTGGGGGCTCGCCAAACCCCTACAATTGAAAGAGAGTAGTTTCATGGGGAAACCTCACCCAGGGTATGCACTTCTCTAAGTGCCCCAACAATAGTCTGTTGTCTGCCTAAAGCGATATCAATTAGGGAATGATTTATTTCTTTTGAGAGGAAGGAGGAACAACCCCAACATTTTTTTGTAAATGAGAGTCGAGATTTTGTCCAAACCCGTGATCTCCCGATGAAGGGCCAAGTATAGTCCTGTTCCCAAGGTGAAAAATGATGGTTCGTTCCTCCGAGATCTCAGAAGAGGGATCATCACTGGATACTGAGGACATGGGACCTGAGTGGGGTGGCGGGAGCATGGCGCAAGAGGATATGGAGGGGAGAGTAACATGAGGGGTATAGCGAGCTTTTTTTAGGGTTGATCGAAAAGGGGAGTGTTGGTGACAATTAGGGAGGGGGGAGGGGGGTGCTGTCGAGATTGAGAAATTTAAAATCTTGTAAAGGATTATGTACATACATAGGGATAAAAATATGCATACCCAAAAAAGCATCATAGGAGGGTGTTTGAAGAGTTCCTTGTGAAAGAAAGGGCACCTGAGCCAGTGCTAGAGAGGGAGCCAGACCTTGCTCGCACCATCCAGAGTCGAGTACTCTTCCAACTAGAGCCTATAGAGAGACCATGCGTATACTTCCTGGACTAAGAAGAGATCCTGAGGAGGACAAGGTAGACAGGGAACTCGATCTAGCTGGAGAAGTCAGTCCCTGTTGGGCCTCAGTCTGGGGGGGACGAGAAGAGTTCGAGCGCTCGCGATAAGGCCGAGGGAAGTATTTGAGAATATATCCATGGGAATGACATCTACGACATAGAAACAGGATGCCCTCATAGTCGAGGATATGTGTCCTGGATTTTCCCCTGTCCGTGATGTTGATCTCTTTCCGCAAACCTCCACGTATGTTTAATGAGACTAGTATACGTGCAAGAGCCATATCCCCGGTCTCTCGAAAGGAGAAATTAACATCCAAGTAAGTTCCCAAAAAATTCCCTATAGCTTGAAAAACCTTTACTTACGAGAGATGAGGAAGAAGCCTTGGCAAATGAACCCAAATGGGAAAAGAGTCCATTCTTTCACATGATGCATCGAAAGTGGGATCCCAAAGTTTTAGAATCACCGATGTTGAACCGATAGTCCAAATTCTAGTTAGGGCTCGTGAAGCTTGTTCGGCCTCTCCAATTATCATCAGAAACCACCCTCGTGAGAGTCACGTGATCTGTGGGGGGGTTATGAGTCGAGACCCAAGAAAAAGATGCCCAAGCTTTTAGGGTTTTTTCACTGAATTGAGGACTATAGAATTTCCCCACCACATATTTATCGATCATCTCCACAACCTCAACCAAAGATAAATCTTCTCCCAATATGATATTCGAAGTGTCCGATGAGATTCCTTCTAATGAAATAAAACAAGGGATGTTGGAGAATTTCATATCTTTGATATTGGGAATTTCAAAAGTATTTCCATCATTGCATCTATCCGTTTCATTTTCATCTTCCTTGGAGATAGTGGATTGAATGTCTCTAGTATCGTCTCGAGGATGATGGTAAGACAGAGAGAATCCCAATGGATAATGCGATGAATCTAAATGTTCCTTCTCGTTCCTTGAAGAAATATAGGATAGGGGATGGTTTGCCAATGGTTGGATTAGAAACAATGATTTATTCCCTTATTTGCTTGAATTTCATATTTCCTTTTTTTTCATGCTCAAGGATTTTTGGGTTTGTTTTTACAGTGCCACTTCCAATTTTTAGTCAAATGGAGGAGAGGTTTGGTCTTGGCTGGATTCGAGTGATGGGTTAGGGTTGGATGATGTAGAAGAAGAGGGTACAATTTGTTTTTATGAGGCCCTAACCTTTTAGTGTTTAGAATGGTGAGCACAAGGTTTCCCATAGCCCATGTATAATCGTTTCGAAAGAATCATTTTCCATACAAGATAAGGGCTTGGGGGGGTTTGAGTCAAATTTGAAGTGAGTCAAGATCAAGAGGTTTTCCTTGTTTGACCAGGGTTCAAATCCATGAACCTTCACTTGATGGGATGCCCGAAGAAAATGTTTTGTCACTATCAATTGATCCCACAATGATTTGAATTCCTACATATGTTGGTTTGAAAAAACACACACACATATTGAGAAGTTTTTTTTTTAATTTAAAATTATTTTGTTTTCTAAGTAGCCAGGTGGCAGATAAAAGTATTTAAAAGAACCCTAAAAGGAAATGATAAATTGAAAGCAAGAAAATAATAAAATTCATATATATACAATTTTTATTTTATTTTGTTTTATAAGTGGCATAAAATTCCAATATATATATGTATATAATTTTTTTTTTTTTAATTTTAAATTATTTTATTTTATAAGTGGTTAGGTTGCAAATAAAAATATTTAAAAGGACCCTAAATGGAAATGATAAATTGAAAGGAAGAAAATAATCAAATTCAGCTAAGGATTGGAATGCTTCCACAAATTACAACTTGCAAATGGGTGATATAAGCTCCTTTGATTGTGATGGACTTGACAAACCTTCGAGCACTTGGCAGCTTGGACAATATCAATGAAATCGAAGGGAAATCATACACATTGGAATGAAAACTTTTATATAGTTTGAAGTTCTTTTATACAATAAAGTTGACCTTATTGTCATCCTTTTACCTTTTTTAAAAGGGTCGAAAGGATTGTATTGTGCACTTGGGAACTTTTATTTATGCAATAAATGTGTGAACAACGTGCTTATCAAAAGTTCACAAACTTTCATTTATCACACTTCTGATAATTTTAGTTTGATGTGACAAAGTACAATTGTCATGCCACTTAAAGTTTTGAAGCCTTGCGAAATATCACATGGTAGAAGTCTTTCGTTGCAACAATGTGTTCCATGGGAAAATATTTGAGATGCATTGTGTCCATTGGTGTAAATTTTTTGAAGCTGTGATATGTTGCAAGAAAGTTTATTTTTTTTTTCGATGTATTGGAATTCAGAAACTTTTTAAAGTTTCAATGTATCACATTAGCATAAAGCTATGAAAGTTGTGATACGTTGCAAAGATGAAAATTTTCTAGGTTGGTAAATGTTGAAATTATACAATTTTTTTGCTAAGTCATTTTCATCTAAATTTTTCTACTATGCCTTGTATCAAATAGAAAATGATTTTTGCTGCACTGTGTCACACAGAAAGGAAGTTTCCAAAACTGTGATATAACAAAATTTGAACGTTGCGATAAGATGAATTTGCTCAATAAGGGTTATATCAAAAGATTAAAAAAAAATTGAAAACTTGACCAGATATTGAAATGAGTTTGAGACTTATGTAAAATGAAAATTCTTATAAGTCACGATAATTAGTTTGAAAGACTAGTCTTTGAGATTTAAAGGCAAGTGTAGCAATGTGATGAACATAACCAAACTTCGCAATGTGATGAACATTTCCTTATTGTCGCAATGTGAACGATAACGTCGTAATGCGATGAACATAAACATACATTGCAATGTGAATAGTAACGTCACAATGTGACGAACATATCCTCACATTGTAATATGACACACTTATCCTCACATTGTAATGTGACAAACATATCCCGATGTCACAATGTGGCAAATATTTCCAAATGTTGTAATGTGACGACCACAACCAATAGTCACAATAACCAATGTGGAAATGTGACAAACATAGATCAACATTACAATGAGACGAACATTTCTCGACGTCGCAATGTGATGAACATAACCAACTATCCAAATGTGACAAACCTATTCCAATGCCATAATGTGCCAAACAAAAACCCTATGTTGTAGTGTCATGACCATAACCTTACGATATCATGTCACGAACATAACCTGTTGTCATAATGTGACGAACATAGTAATGTTGCAATGTGACAAACATAGTAAAGTCCCATGTGATGAGCATAGTAACGTTGCAATATTCCGAACATAGTAACATGGCATTGTATCTAACATAAATGGATGTCACAATGTGACAAATAAATCCCTTTCATCACATTTTGAATAGTAGGGTCACAATGTGATGAACATAAACAAATGTCACAATGTGATGAACATTGCCCTATTGTCGCAATGTGAATAGTAATGTCACAATGTCATGAACATAAAAGGAAGTTGCAATGTGAATAGTAACGTCTCAATGCCATGAACATGAATGGACATCACAATGTGACGAACATTACCTTGTTGTCGCAATGTGACGAACATACTTCACATTGCAATGTGACGAACATACTTCACATTGCAATGTGACGTACATATTCTGATGTCACAATGTGACAAAAATTTCCAAACGTCACAATGTGATGACCATAACCTATTGTTGCAATAACCAATGTGGAAATGTGACAAACATTGACCAACATTGCAATGAGATGAACATTTCCTGACGTCGCAATGTGACGAACATAACTAACTGTCTGAATTTGATAAAACCTATTCCAACGCCATAATGTGCCAAACAAAAACCCTACGTCACAATTTCATGACCATAACCTTACAATATCATGTCATTAACATAACATGTTGTCGCAATGTGACGAACAAAACTTGTTGTTGCGATGTCATGAAAAAAACTTGATTAACATTTCAATGCGATAGTGCTGTAGTAAACCATGGTTAAACATAATCAACATGTCCCACCATAATTAGCTCCACATGGTCTACGAAGGTCATACACGAGCATGGTCAACCATAGTCAACCATGGTCATGGTCAACCACAGTCAACCATGGTGAAGGTCAACCATGACCAACCATACTGAAATTTGGTCCACGTCAAGATGAACCATGGTTAACCACATACAACCATGTTTAGGTCAACCATATTAAACCATACTCTTGGTCATGGTCAACCATAGTTAAGGCAATGGTGAACCATAGTGATAGTAAAGGTCAAACATGGTGAATGCCATCCGTAGTCATGATCAACCATGGTCATGGCCAACCATGGTCATCTATGAGACAACCATAGTCACAGTCATGGTCATGGTCAACCATAGTCACAATCGTGGTCAACCGCAACATTTCTTTCAACAATACTTTGATATTTTATTAATTTATTCATACTTTATTAATCTATTAATTAATTAAATAATACTTAAAATTATTATTGTTATAATGTATTAATACTTTATTACTGTATTAATACTTTAATATTTCTTTTTAATGTATTAATTTATTTATGTATGAATATTGTATTAATACTTTAATATAATAATGTAATATTTTAATGTTTTTTATTTATGTAATAATGTATTTTTACTTTATTAATGTAGTATTAATAATTTATTAATGTTTTAATACTTTAACAATATATTAATTAATAATGTATTAATGTATAAATTAATTAATACAATAAATTATTAATCTATTTATTAATTAACATGTTTTATCGATACATTACATTTAATGTATTCATTCTTTAATTTATACATTACATTAATGTATTAATGAATTAATACAAATTAATAGTTTAACATATTTTTTTGTAAATAAAAATTGTATTTCCTTAAAGAGTCTTCATAGCAGTACACACGACGAAGCTTGCCACTTGTTCTGCCATACATATGGAAACCAGAACATGTGGCTAACAAGAACAAGCATTCATGTTTTTGTTAACATTTGAGAAGAACTGGTAAACAAAACTAGTCCTAAACAAAACTGTAACTATGGCCTCTCTGGACATGGAAACATAATAGTAGAAAACAAAACTAAACAATAGTCGAACCTGAGTTTCCATTGACACTGGGATAGTGTGTCTGTGCATGAGAGAATATGTAAGGTTGGCAGCAAGTCGACCATGTTCACTTGGTAGGCTCGCCTGAGAGAGAATTGAGCAAAGCATTTAGGCGATGATTGAGGATATCCTGGCGGTGAAGCTGATCGACCATGTCTCGTCGCATTTTGAATATGACCCTTCAGTGGTTCTTCTGAGAACCTGTGAGTGTTGGGCGTCTCTGGCTTAGTGGATGCAATAGGGTGAGGAGCATTAACAAATTGCATTATCGTGATAATTCTTTCCTCATGCCGTGCTGGAGGTGTCTCTTGCCCCATTCACATGATATTGGAGAGGCGAGGATGAAAATGATAGCCCAAATGTGAGGAGAACACAAGAAGGGGAAAAAACCAGGAGAGGAGAGAAAAACTAACAACAAAACCTGAATGAAATGGAAATAACCATGCCTTACCTCCATAAAAGCAACTGAAGTGATAAGGAAAAGGTCCTTAAAGACTGAAATGATGGCTCTTAGCGTCCGTGTACCTACTTTGTGAGACCTTGACATTCACAGTATGTGCTCCATTAAAACCTCCTCCTTACGAAGGCACACTACCATCCTTGTCAATTGAATGTTTCACATACTGAATAGACCATGATGAAGGATGGCGACAACGGGTGTTAACTCGACCCAATGCATGTGTGCCAAATATCACCCCATTTGGGGAATACTTTAACATATTAATACTATTAACATGTTATTCATATTTTAATATATTAATACATTTCAAAATATTATTAATTTATTATTATTAATTTTATTAGTTTAGTTTAGTAATAGCGTATTATTTTATTAATATAATTACTTTAATACTCTCCAAAAATATAATTACTACCACTACGATCTCTTTAACTATAAACTTGATATTGATATTAAGTATGGATATTGTATTAATTAATAATATATTAATGTACAAATTAATTAATATAATACATTAATAATATATTGATTAATTAACATGTTACATTAATACATTACATTTAATGTATTCATATTTTAATTTATATATTGCATTAATGTATTAATTAATTAATACATTAATACTTTAACATTAATATTACATTAATTATTGATATTGATATCAACTATTAATATGCTATTAATTATTGATAATATATTAACGCATACATTAATTAATAAAATACATTATTTTAATGTTTATTTTTGATAGTCATAACATTATCTTTAAACTTTTAGTGTTCCATTTTGGATATATCCCTTAAAAATGTTTCAATGGTAAATCTAAAGTTTTAAAACAAAGTATTTATTGATATTTGAATAATCAGATATACTTTTTTATGAACATAAAATGTTTATATATATATATATATATAAAAGAAAGACAATTATGCTTTTGATAATGGGTAAAGCCTTTCTTTGAAATAATGATCAATGTTATACATTTGGTTTAAAAGTTTTTTATAACATAAAATGTTTAGAGTTGTAAAATGTTTATTGTACTCATAAGTGAATGTTTAACTCAAACACATTTGCAATATAGACCTTAACCAACAAGTTTGAGCGATTTATTCACTTATTATTTGGGGTTTTTTCTATCCTAACAATGAGTGAATGGTTAACTCAAACAAAGTTGCAATACCAATGTTTACAATGTAAACTTTGTCAGCCAACAAGTTTAAATGATTTATTCAGTCAGTTCTTACTTATGCATCCAGAGAGATGTTCATGATTCATTCACTTATCATTAGGGTAAAATAATCCATTAGTGATTCATTCACTTATCATTAGGGTAAATTTTTTTATCATAACAATCAGTGAATGATTAGCAAATCAAAGTTGTGTTATTGTAATCCATCACCAGGTAAAATTTTCTACCCTACCAATTAGAAAATGGTTAACTCAAACATATTGGCCACATTTTAGTGTGTAAAATTTATTTGCCAGCAAATTTAAATGAGTTATTCACTCTTCATGAGAATAAAAATTTCTACCCTAATCATTAGTAAATGGTTAACTGTAACACATTTGTAATATCGACCTCAACCAACAAGTTTTAGCGATTCATTCACTTATCATTAGGGTAAAATTTTCTATCCTAACAATGAGTGAATGATTAGCTCAAACACAATTGCAATACCAGTGTTTAATCTGTAAACTTTGTCAACCAATAAGTTTGAGCTAACCATTCACTCATCATCAAGGTAAAATTTTCTATCTTTAATATGAGTGAATGGTTGGGTCAAACACAACCAATGTTTATTGTGTAAAATTTATTAGCCAACAAATTTAAATGATTTATTCACTTGAAAACTTATGTGATTAATGTTATGGTGAGTCGAATCTTTATGATTCATTGCATAAGATTTTACAAATCAACTTTGTGGAGATCTTCACTATTCATTGCATAAGATTTTACAAATTAGGGAATGGTCATCTCAAACATATTGGCCACATTTTATTCTATAAAATTTATTTTCTAACAACCTAACGATTAGAGAATGGTTAACTCAAACATATTGACCACATTTTACTTTGTAAAAATTATTTACCAACAAATTTGAATGAGTTATTCACTCTCCATCTTGAATAAAGTTTTCTACCCCAATCATAAGTAAATGGTTAACTAAATACATTTTTAAAACAAATCAATGTGTTAACAGAACAAAATTTATTAATCAACAAATTTGAGTGATTTGAAGGTAAAATTTTCTATCCTTCATGACTAACTCACTACATTTAATACTAACCAGTGAATAGTATTCACTGTGTCAAATTTAATAACTAACATAATTTGAGTGAGATCTATTCACTACTTAGTAAGATAAAATCTCTACCCTACCTCAAAATACATTACAAAAAAAATAAAAAAAATGAAGTGTGTAAAAATCCAAACTAAAATTAACCCACAAAAAAAACAATGGAGTGTGTAAAAATTCAAACTAAAATTCACCAAAAAATGTATCCCGTAAAACATCTCACAATCCAAACTACAAGTACTACCAAATTAAGCAAGCTTTGACAATAAAAAACCACTGAAAATGAGAAAGCGTAACATGGAAGCTGTATTTGACCGAGTTAGGTCAGGTCACCCATGGTGAAGTTTAGAACAGATCATATGTGTTAAAATCTTGATTAACGCATAAATTAATTAATAAAATACATTATTAATATATTTATTAATTAACATATTACATTAATATATCACATTTAATGTATTTATAGTTTAATATGTAATGTATTAATTAATTATACATTAATAATTTAACATTAATATTGAATAAACTATTCATATTGATATTAACTATTGCTATTATATTAATTAATAATATATTAATGTATTAATTAATTATACAATGCTTTACTAATGTGTTTATTAATTAACATGTTACATTAATATATTACATTTAATGTATATTAATTTATACATTAGTGTATTAATTAATTAAAAAATTAATAATTTAACATATTAATGTATTTATGTATTAATACATTAATTAATAGACTATTAATGTATTAATTAATTAATATATGATTATTTTAGAACATTAATGCATTATCGTATCAATTTATTAATACTTTATTATTGTATGACTAATGTATTATCTTTATTAACTAATTAATATATTATATTATTACTTTATTATTAGTTTAGTAATCTATTAATTTTAATTTTTTCTCCTAAAAAAAAGTGTAATTTTATTCATCCGAAGAAACAAATTTACATTTTGTAGGTGCTAGGTGAGCACATTCAGTAAATAGAAATAAAGAGTGTGAGGGCTGATGCTCGAGAGCCATCATGTGCCCTGAACATGATCGCATATAATGGTCCCCTCATGTCCATAGAGAGTTACATTCCAAAAATTACAGTTCAGTAAATATCCAACCCCAAAGGGCCATAGAGCATAAATATATAAAGTCTGTTTAGTGTTGAGACATAAGGAAAAAAAAATGTCTCCAGTGTTGAGTATATACAAAGTAAATTTTTTGAAAACATGCTTGAAAGAGAACAACATTTTAATGTTGTAGTTGAGCTGGTTTGTTGATGAACGACCGGTGGTAGAAACCTTGTGCAAAATCTCCATCTGATTCGGTTATATGCCAATGTCCAAAGGGAAGTGGGATTCCTTCCTTTGACTGAGTATCCACTACTGAGTTTCGGTTCCTTTAGACACGTCGTAGAACAAAATAGTCAAATGTGTCCAATATATTGTAGATCTCCTCCAAAATGGGAAGCGGTAGAATATTGTGGCAGTGTTGGATTTTCTAGAACCAGTTGATGACATTCATGGAGTCACCAAAGAGTTGAATGGTGTGTACCTGTTGGCATAGGGGAAGACCCAAGGTTCAACGCTCAAGAGCGCACCAACAAATCCCTAACTATCGACCCTTTCGGCAACACCTACGAAGCAGATGAAGTCTCACCCGAGGTAGAGGCATGGGTGGTTGCAAGACTCAAGTGTCTACAACCTTAGCTGGGACATAGATATGTGATTATATCCTTTACAGAGCACTCAACATCATTCATTCATCCCTTATTCACCCTTATTGTACTTTGCAGATAAGACAAAACATCACAGTACTTACTCAGATATAAGATATTTCAGTGCTTAGCAACAACAAAACATATTAGATCCTATAGATCAGCACTAAGAATCCTCATACACATCAGATGTACTATTTATATACATCTGTTGAATCACAAAGCATAAGCAAATCTATCTAATCATGGCATAACACTTAACAAGATAGTGAAAACACAAGGAAACAACATCATAAAGCATGACACACAGGTTTACGTGGTTCACCCCCTCCCTGGGGCTACGTCCACAAAGTCTTAGTCTTCTTTATTAGCTTTGGTCAATCTGATTACAACACAAAGCTTAACTTGTACTCTGCATAGGATAGGAGATCTGCGCGAACCTTGCCAGATGCTCCTTCCCCGAGTAGATCTAGCACAGAGCCTCCTTACAATCTGTTCACTGATCACTTACAACACTTGCACTCAGGTTTGCAAGCCTCTTACAATCATGCACAGAGAATTTACATTCGATCACACAGATCTAATTACTAGTACTAAGCCATCGACACTTCTTACATTGCCTAGCTACTTATTTATACTTTACAACATAGGCCTAAACATGGGTAAACCCATGGGACGACATCCTTTTCCCCTTACATTAACCCAAAACCCTAAAAGGGCCCCAAAAGTGGGTTGAGATCTCGTGATCTCTGCTTCTCCTCGCGCTCCATATTTGACAGGGTGTCAATGTCCAAAAACGGTCAAATATGACCAAGTGTTCCTCAAAACTTGGTCAAGGGCCAACAGGCCCCCAACACTCACCTGTGACTCGTCTCGAGTCACTTTGGTCTGATCAACTCCACTTCGAATGTCTCGAGCTTGGCCCGAGCTACTTCGACCTACTGCAGTGTGACAACCTCTTGCTCAATGAACTCCTGGATCACCGCGTCGTTTACTGGTCCTTCCATGTGCTGTTCTGTAGTGATGACAACCTGTTCAATCTCGACTACTTGGGTCTCAACTTCAGTGAATAATTGGCATGATTTCTCTTGGAGTGGTTGAAGTCGTTGAGAGACTTCCATCACTTTACTTTGCAACATGTGTACCTATTTTTGGGCGGTGCATTGTTCTGGAAATCACTTCATTCTCTTGACTAGGGTCAAGGCCTTCTGCTGTGCCTGTAGCGTATCTAAATGATGCTTTTCTTCTTGGAGCTGTGCTTCTAATGTCTGCAATTCTGGGTTCTCTGTAAGATTCTCATAAGTCTGGGCACTTCTAGCACTCAACTGCTTACACTCCAAAGCCAAGGTTTTTAATTAGCCAACTGCGCTACGAGCAATTTCTTCCCTCAAATGTCTTACTTCTTGTTGTGGGGTATTCTACCCTACGGACTAATAAGCTAGGGCTCTAAACTTATACGCAGATCATGACCCTTAAGATTTAACTTTTAACCTTCTACCCAAAATCTCAACCCCTTTTCTCAGGCAAACACGGGAAGAATAAAC
>ML779594.1:447662-461332 GCA_009831015.1 Picea engelmannii
ACATTAAAAAGATTGAAGATGAAAAATATTTTTTCTTAAAATGTGTATATACTCATATTAAATTTCAATTTCAAAAGATTTGTCACACTACCAACTTTCATGACCTTTTAAATTAGCAAAACTATAGTGATCTTGGAACACTTGTAGAAATAAAAATCTATAGAATTCCAATTAATTCCTTACCTTCTTAAAGTTTGATAAATCTATTAAATTTCAATGGACATTAATCTCCATCATCATCATCATCATATAAACTACCTCCTTTCATAACTTTAACCTTAACCTTTTGATTAACAACACTTTCTCAATAAAAACAATACTCTATTTCTCCTTATATGATCATGTCAAAATTTGATCTTATACCTGAATCATACCCACAACATATATTAAAAATGGCCTTTTTTTTCTAATATATTTTATATCTTTAACCAAAAATTCAAACATTATTTTTTTAATCAAAATCAATTTTTTTCCATATTTTAATTACCATTTTCTAATCAAAATTTTTTCCTTATTTTAATTACCATTTTCTCCCTTTCACAAGATATGAGTAAACTGAAAATTGAAAAAAACACGCAAGCCAGGTCCATGATGAAAACCCCCCATTGATCCATCAAAAGAAACAATGCAACAGACGCCATCAGAACAAAACAATACACATCATCTCTCTTCACCATCCCTGTAATTGCCCATTACAACAATGCAACACACTCACGTCTATTCACTGTGCACGTAATAGCCAACAATGCAATACACGCCACATCTAATCACCATCCAAATGATAGCTACTGTTCATCTGCGTATATACAAAATAACAATCGAGATTAAAAGCCCTGATATGTTGCGTGTACCCAACTTCATATAAGAATTTTAAAACAACACAGGTTCATCCGCCTTATCCGATGGAGATAACTACAATGCAACACACATGACCTTTATATACCATCCAAGTAAAATGCAAATGAACTTTGATCCAACATATTTGGAGGTAAATCTGTATGTGGTGTGGGGAATGGATAAGAAAAACACTCAACAGTTGATGATTTCTTTTATTCTAACGCAGCTGTGAATGGCGTCGGCGAAACAATGAAGAACGAGAGCAATGGCATCGATCTCCTCTGCTCATTTTCATCATTTGAAATACATCCCGACATCATCGACAATGACGATATCGATACCCTCTGCCCATGTTCATCATATGAATTGCTTCAGCTCTTTCACGCCCCAAAATGCTAATACCTCATGCAAATTTTCCACTGTGGGAACTCCTTACAGACGCGGAAGAAGCAGATTAAATAGGCAATTGGCTTGTAGGGGAGCTTCGGAACCCATAATAGCCGAAGAAACAGAAGAAAAAGACAGGGGAATATGGATAACAGAGTCCGGCAAGTTTTCCATCTCGGACTCCCAGCTCAGCTCTCGCGGCTTCGAGCTTCATTACTCCTTAGACAACCTGGATTTGGATGAATTGAATGCCCTGTTTGTCAAAGTGGGGTTTCCCCGCAGGCAGAAGGATAGGCTCAAACGCGCTCTGCATAACACCCCGTCCATGCTGTGGGTGGAAGAGAAGAGATCCGGCAAGGTTGTTGCATTTTCGAGGGCTACAGGGGACGATGTGTTCAATGCAATCATATGGGATGTTGTGGTGGATCCCGGCTTACAAGGGATTGGATTGGGCAAGGCTATTATGGAGCGTTTGATGGCCAGTTTGCTGGATAAGGGTATTACGAATATTGCTCTTTATGCTGAACCCCATGTGTTGGGGTTTTATCGGCCCCTGGGATTCACTGCAGATCCTGATGGAATCAAGGCTATGGTCTATTCTAAGACAATTTCAGGAAACCGATGAGGGAAAGACAAATTGGGTATGTTGTAGTTTTACATTTGGAATTTGGTTTGGAGGTTTTGGGTTTTTGATCATTACTTCCAGGCCTCGAATTCCAAGTTGGTTTGTTTTCCATCCTGCTATTGGTTTTGAGACTGTCTTGTTAAGTTCAGATAAAGTTCTTATTTGGATATTCAAATTCCTTGTTAAGGCAAATAGGGTAATGCTCAGATATACATCTCGAATTTGGTTTGGAGGTTTTGGGTTTTCTATTATTATTTTCACCCCCCGAATTCCAAGTTGGTTTGTTTTCAACCCTGAAATCAGTATGGAGATTGACTTATCACGTTCGGACATACTTGGGTAATCAAATTACTTGTTAAGGCAAATTGGGTAATGCCCAGGTTTATATTTGGAATTTGTTTGGAGGTTCGGGGTTTTCTATCATTATTTTCAGGCTTCGAATTCCAAGTTGGTTTGTTTTGAACCTTGCAATCGGTATTTAGACTGATTTGTCACGTTCAGACAAAGTTCTTGGGTAATCAAATTACTTGGGTATTCAAATTACTGGTCAAGGCTGTCAGTGTATATACACAGTTGTAAGTTAACTTAGGTAAATATTAAATTCTCAGTAGGTATACCTGCCAATTACCCTTCTTAAATGCTGGACTCCGAGTTTGTAAATAGGGAGCCTCCTTTTGTATTTCAAACAAAGCAGATCTAATAGATGCAGTGATTCTATTATTATTTCAATTGGCTTTTGAGTCTTTGTTAATTTCATGAGTTCTGTTGTCTGTATGGAGTTGAAGCCCGTTATGATCCGGCTGTATGTGGTCTGATTTCACAAAGGCAAATTGGATAATGCTCAGATTTACATCTCAAATTTGGTTTGGAGGTTTTGGGTTTTCTATAATCATTTTCTGCCCCCGAATTCCAAGTTGGTTTGTTTTCAATCCTGCAATTGGTATGTAGACTGACTTGTCACGTTCAGACAAATTTCTTACTTGGGTAATCAAATTACTGGTTAAGGCAATTTGGGTAATGCCCAGATTTGTATCTCGAATTTGGTTTGGAGATTTTGGATTTTCTGTCATTATTTGCAGCCCCCAAATTTCAAGTTTGTTTGTTTTCAACCCTGCAATCAGTGTGTAGACTGACTTTGTCACGTTCAGACAAAGTTCTTACTCGGGTAATCAAATTACTTGTCAAGGCAAATTCGGTAATGCTCAGATTTACATTTGGAATTAGTTTTGGAGGTTTTGAGTTTTCTATCATTATTTTCAGGCCCCGAGTTCCAAGTTGGTTTGTTTTCAATCCTGCAATTAGTGTGTACACTGGCTTGTTAAGTTTTGATGAACTTATCGGGTATTAGAATTAGCAAATTGGGTAATGCTCAGAGTCACATCTGGAATTTGCTTTGGTTTTGAATTTTATATCATTAATTTTCAGGCCCCAAATCCCGAGTTGGTTTATTACCATCCCTGTAATCGTTATGTACATTGACTTGTTCAGTTTAGATAATATTCTTACAAGGAACCCAAAATTCAAAATGGTAAAGGATGCCATTTTAACCTTTCTCAGCAATCCTCACTTCTAATTGTGTCTGCATTTTATTGCCAAGAATGTGCTACTTCTCGGTTGCTGTGCTTTATGCAGAATAACTGTAAGCAGGTTTGGTTCATTTCTAAAGAACTTCCAACTATGAGGATGGACATATATTTTATTGCATGTCTTGGTGAGTGCTGGAAAATTTAGAGCTGCTTTACTTCCAAGGATGACCTTGTCGAAGAAAGGATATTGTCCTTGCCATGCAGAAGTGGAGAATTGATCTTAATATATGCAAAGGTCATTCAAGTTACTGTCTTCCATTTTCACACAATGTTAGTTTAAGTATATCAAATTTCCCTGATCTTAATAGTGAAAGTAGTTGTATTTACCGGATAACATTCAATGTTTTGGATTTTAATTGGATGGCAGTATGTTACCCCCAAATTCCATCGAATTTCATTTGCATAGGTAGCATAAGCCATGCAATGTAACAACGATGAAGTGATGCTATTTCTGTGATGGAATGCAAAACGGTGTAGGGATCCATGGAAGGGGTCAACTCTCCATTGGTGAAATTCTAATAAAATGAAATGGTATTGTAAACAAAATAAACTGGACTAAAAAGTGAAAAAACGTCTGACCAAAAAACAATAAAACAGCCTGGAGTGGAAGGGATTGGTGCTCTTACAGCCAGAGGTGCAAGGTTTGTCAATTCTTCGTTGGTGCAACCCTCATAAAATAAAATGGAAAAAAATTGACGTTTAAGGTAAACTGAAAAAAAGTGACTAAAAAAAAGTGACGTAAAAAGTAAAAAATGGTGTCCTAACAAAATAAATTAGCATAAATCCATCTTAAGTGTGGATCTTTTAAGCATAGAGAGCTTTGCACTTGAGTTTTTAAAATCTCTTTCAGTGCTTAAGATGGATCTATGCTAATGTTATCCAGTAAAATTCATCTTATTAACTTCAAAAAGCTGTCTTTCATCAATATCTTGGATAAGAATGACATTATTGCCTTCTATGCTTTTTGCGAGATTTGCATTTCTATGATGGCATTGTCGAAATGGAATGATACAAATTTTCCTTTGATCTGGTTTATTAATTTCTTGGGTAAGAATGACATTATTATCTATCATGCTCTATGTGAGATTTGCATTCTTCTATGATGGCATTGCCAAAATGGAATGATACAAATTGGTCTTTTGATCTGGTTTTTGCAAGTGGCAGGCATTGCTACAGAGAACAGAATACATCTTTATAATAATGAAGTTTGTGAAAGTCATACGCAACCAAAAGGATGGTTGCCATAGTTACGATCCAAAGAGAGATCAATTTGTTTTCTTTAATACAAGAGATGGAGACGAATGGTCTAAACCACATCAACTGGCTGTCTTAAGATCATACATTAGATTGAGTTATTAAGATTGCAGAGCATCTTGTCTTGTTGTAAATTAAAAAAATAACAGAGCAGAGATGTGCTGCGACATACAATATGTAATTGAACAGAGGAACCCAATAATCAAGAGTGCGTTTCATAGAGACATGCAACTTTACTGGACTGCTATTTGTTTTAAATATCAATTCAATATATCAATTTATATGCTCAGGCAAACAAATGCTTAAATCATAGACTAATATAAAAGGATGGTGCTTAAATGATAGATTAATTCAAAGAGATGGGGTGTGGACGGACTCGGCAATGTCTCGACAGAAGCCCTTGGAGTTCTAGGTGGAAAATTCCTCTTGTATTAGGTCAATAAAATAATTCATGTCACATCAATGCTTCCTTTCCATCAACAGAGAGACTAAATAGAATAGAATGGCTATTTGGCAACCAGGCCCATCCTTCTTTTCTGTTTTTGTGGGAGCTAATGAACATGGCAATAGACAACTGTAACATAGTTCATGTCACATCAACTCTTCCTTTCCATCAACAGTGACTAAATAGAATAGAATGGCTATTTGGCAGCTAGGCCCCACTCTACTCTGTGTTTGTGGGAGCTAATGAACATGGCAATAGGCTACTCTCACTATCCGGCATGCTAATATTCAAAAGGACCGGGAAATTGTGCGCTTAACATTTTGCCACATTGATGCTCTCAAACTACTTAAAATTCGTTAAAAGGTTTGGGGTGGATTAGTGCCAGCCAGTTTTCTCGCCTGTGCTTCCATGAACATCTTATGGGTCTTAATGGAATGGACAAATGAGCCCATCAACATCTTAGAGAGAGACATGTTATAACTGCATTCAATGGGAGCACTTATCCTAGCCTTTTTCAAGGACTAAACTAGATTTTTGTAAGATTTGTCATCCTGAAATGAGTACATTCCCTATAATGAAGACAAGATGCAGCTAAAGCATTTACATCAATAATTAAATGAAAATTTAGCTCTACTAGAAAATGTTAACACTATCTACCATTTTATTTGTTTATTCTAAAATGTTGAAATAAATCAGTCCAACAGTATCAATGCAATGCGGAGCGTTTGGGCCACTCTATCGTTTAAGGTTTCATTGATTAATGATTGGTTTTTTCCTGTAAACATATGTATAAATATTGTTCGATGTGAATAAAGTTTGTGCCTTGAGAAGAGGCCCCTTGAAAGTCATTTTTTTATTTTTGGTCTTTGCTAATTCTGAATTTGCCTAGTTGTCTTTGCAGGGTTTGATTCTTCCTGTTTTAGGCTGCGTCTCTCTGCGTCTTTTTGATTTATCAGTTACCATGTTTTTATCTTTGTTTTCTATTTTTGCAACATGGTATCTGAGCTGTTGGTTGCAACATGAGTTTTTCTTTCTGTTCGTTGCAACATGAGTTTTTCTTTCCTCTCTCCAATACCATTTTTGATGGAAAATTCTTCTTAACAGAGTTTTGTTTTCCTTTTTTAGTCAGACATTGAATAAAAATGGCGTCTCACATTGTCTCAGATTTTGAGAGCTATGTGAGACAATTTGATGGCCAATATTTTAATATTTGGGAATTGAGGATGAAAATGTTGTTAATGGAAAAGGTCCTATGCAGATTGGTGGACGGGAAAGATACAAAACGTTCTCCAGTGTCCTCTCGTTTTCAGAGGTGCAAAACACACACACCCTTTCCTTTCTTCCTAAGCTTCTTTTGGTCTTTTCCAACGCACAGTTTCACAATGGAGTTGATGGGAATTGGTTCTTATTTGTGCAATAAGCATTTTGGCTCTCCAAGATATATTGGCCCCGATGTATATGCTTTTTGATGATGATTGTATGTGGGATTAAACTTTTCAATATAATACTCTTTCTTTCTCCCGAGCCCTTTATCCCAATTTCGTTTGTGGAACCTATCAATAACAAAAGCCTTTATCTCTTTACTATTCGTAGGGCACTTGTTCAAGTGGATATCCCATTTACTAAGCCATTTAATATTTTGCTTCATCCACGTCTTCTTTCTTTTGCTCAATATGTCATTGAAGACGATCTTAGGCCATCCACTGTCTTCCATTTGCTCATTTTTTTTAAGATATCTTATGAGACGCACCATAGCAATTGCTTCAATAGGAGCAACCCCCATTTCACTCAGCGTGATATCATAAGGGACTGAACTTTTAATCTTAAACTTGTTTGTGATCAAGCGTTTTTTGAATCTTCTCAATTTGTTTCCACTGTAAGTCAGATGTGCTGTTGGCCCACACTTCACAACCATATAGAACCACCAAGATCACTGAAAGTCTAAAGAGAGTTTGCATAGTCTTCGAATCCCATATCTCTGCTTCTCTACATCTATTTTGAAAAGCATAGAACGCTTTCCAACCTTCCAAAGTTCTTTTCTTTCTGCAACCTTTCCAACTTAGATTTTTGTTGAAGTCAATTCCGAGGTATTTGTAATCTGCTACTTCTTCAAGAGTGTTGCCTTCAAAGTAGAACTTATGTTGCTTACGTGTTCTTTTGCTAGAAAAAATTACCACTTTCGCCTTGCTAGTATTGACTTGCATTCCCACTGTACTACAAAAGCGCTCAAGAGAAATTAGGTGTTTTTGCAACCCATGAACGGATTTAGCAATCAAAATAAGGTCATCTGCATACAAAAGAATCTTGATCACAAAATCACCCAAAAGAGCACTATCACTTTCCTGTGAGTTTAACCACTCTTCAAGTTTGTCAATATACAAGCCAAATAGGATAGGGGACAATGGGCACCCTTGCTTGACCCCAATATCGCTCCTAAAACTTTCGGAGATATCAGCTGACATTCTGATTTTGACTTTGACCTCCTCATATAGCCTATGGACGACAACTCTAAGATGTATAGGAACCCCAAGTTCCTCCATTCTATGCCAAAGCTTATCTCTAGGGATTGTGTCAAAAGTTTTTTTGAAATCGACAAAGCAACATAAGGCTTCCTCTTTTTTCTCCCACACTTTTTCAATGATGTGCCTTAGAGTTATACCGTGAGCAATCGTTGAGTGTTTAGGTTTGAAACCTGCTTGCCCTTTGGCACACTTATCCCCTTCTTCCGCCCACTTGCTGATTCTGTTTTCTAGCATACTTCCAAATAATTTCGCAAACAAGGGGTTTATCATTATGGTCCTATAGTTGGAGGGATTGTTGACATCCCCACTCTTGAAAAGTGGTATTGCTAAGCTCGTTGTTCAATCTGTAGGGAATCCCTGCTGAATGATGTTGTTGAAAATTTTCATAATGTGAGGTGCAAGAGTTTTTGAACCCCACTTTAGATATTCTACTTGGAGTTCAACTAAATCTTTTGTTTTTCCAACACCCAACTTTTTGATACCCACTTCAATTTCTTGCACGGTGAAGAGTTTAGTAGTAGTGTTGACCAAGGGAGGAGGGTCCACCTTAGGATCTTGCTCATAAAGCTGCTTTGCATACTCGAACCATTGATAGGCTGTGATATTATTTTCATTTTGTTTCTTTCTCGTTTGAAGCTCCTTCCAAAATAACTTGGGGTTATTTTTCCCTAAGAAGATTAATTCCTCCCTCCTTGAGATCATGAAATCAACTTTCTTCTTTCCTACAATTTGCTTGTAAGATTTTATGTTTATTTCTTTATGGCTTGACTCTGTCCAAGTTTTCCTTGCTGTTTTGCATTCCTCATCAAACCAAACATTAACCGGAAAGCAGTTTGTTTCAGATTTCCTATTTTTTACTCTTTTGCATTTTGTAAGTGCGCTTTGGATTAAATTTGTTAGCTCATGGCTATGAAGGCCCTGGGATGGAATTTTCTCCTCGTTAAACAACCTCTTTAGTGCTATCTTGAAGGTATTACAATTTTTTTGAGTCAACATAATTCTACCCTTTGAAGGAGGTTGTTGGATGTGCTGATTTTTAGTCTCATGTTGTTGTTGTTCAGCCCAAGTTAGACTTAAATAGATCGGTTTATGATCAGATTTAAGCTCCCACAGCTGTTCACCGATCAAAACTTCCTCTATTTTCTCATACAAGCCATGTGAGCAAATTGCATAGTATCATTCACCATAGATGAAATTAAGAAGTGGGAGATATGAAAGGCCGACATTGTATCATTCACCCTTAGTTTGACAATATTGATCCCATTGTCAGAAGGACGTATACAATGAAGGTTGCACGGGATTCGTTGATTAAAATGAATGAGACAAAGGCCACGAGCACAACCGAGACCACATTTTTGAGGAAGAATTTCCTCGGGATGAAGATGGAAGAATAAAAAATCTTGGGAGATTATATTGTCTAATTTCAGGGCCCTCACAGATGATTTACCCCCTGTGGTGCACTAGTCTCCGATGAGGATGCTATTATGTTGCATGAATGTCCACTAGTTTTCGATAAGGATGTTATTATGTTGTGTGAGTTTCCAGAACACAAGTAGATTGGGTTTGTGGGTAAGAGTATGCAACAACTGCAATAAGGCAAGAAGCTTTGTTCAAATTTGCAAGAAAAAGTATAAGTTGGGATTGACAACAATATATACTAAAAAATATAAAAAATAAGCTAAAAAATAGAGGATTTTTTTTTTTTTTTAAATTGAAACATAATATATATATATATATATATATATATATATTTGGAATAGAGTTCCCCTAATTTGGAGGATGATACCCTGGGTAAACTAGATTTTGTAGAAATCCTTTCTATAGCTTGCTCATTTAAGAGCTCAACATGTCACTTGCGGGAATTGAACCTGGGTGGGGGAAAACACTGCTTAGCACAAACCACTTGGGCTAAACCCAATTGACTTAAAGCATTTGATAATGGTAACATGTTCCACCCCTATGTGGATGTGCAATTGTACATAGATTGAGTTTGTGTGACATTAATTCAAACTTTTATTGACTATTCATGACTATATATAATATATTTCTAGTGCCATGGTATGTTTTGTAAATTTGACCTACAACTTTATTCCATTTTGTGAGTTTGTTAAAGCAATTTGCAAATCTATAGATGCACGAACCACCAATAGTTTCATAAACTATGAGATTCAATCTTTTTTTAGTTCCTTGTTCCAAGTCCAACGCTATTTTGCCTCCAAGTGTGGTTGGTGGTACTTGGGTGCCTTTGCATTTTTCTTTGGATGGTAACCACTTGGTATTGCTCATATGAATGATTTCAACGAACTTCAATTTTTTGAAGTCTTTGATATTTTGATTTTGATGTTATTTATGATCCTAAATCGCCATATCAATCAAAAGGAATAATGTTAGCAGCTATAAACATTTAAGACATGAATTAGAGTTGTTCAATATCTAAACATTGGTGTAAAAAGATCCATGTATATTCACTTAAGCATAGTAATAGCTTATATTTGAGTCTGAACAAAACTAAATAACTAAGAGGGTTTAGTCCTCTTAATTCATATAATCCCATTTTTTTTAAAAATGACATGATTGATAGATCGATTGATATTTTAAAATATTTTTTGTACTTTTTTGGCATGAAAAACAACAATGATTCAATTAATTTTTGATGTTTTCTCTTAGGATTTTGGACCCCACATCGTGGAGAGTTCATAGAGGTTCCTTGCATGTCTAAGAGCTTATAGAAGATCGTAGAAGGACAACGAGTTTCTACAAGCTCTTAAGAAAAAGGAGCAACAAAATAAAGCTTCCAAAAAGCTCCCGAAAAGTTCCCAAGCTTCCAAAGGATCTCCTAAAAAATGATGTTTTTGACAAGCTCCAAAGCTCTTGGGAGTGGAGATACGTTAGGTACCCGTGCTACTATGGGATGCTATGACTACCCTTCTTGCAAGTATCCCTCATTTATATGAAGAGATTGTGTTGGTTTTAAGGTCAATTCAAAAATTGATCTTCAAGGAAGCACATTCAACGATTATTAGGGAATAAACAAGGGAGAAGGACGTTGGGTTGATACAAAACTATAATGCTTAGAGATTGTTCTTTGCAAATGGAAAGTTCAAAGGAAGAAAGAGAGGTAAAGTGAAGACACAACATCAGAGTCCTGAAATGAAGGCTCCAAAGGCAAGACGAAGGTAAAGTGTTTTAACTCTCACGAACATGGTACGTTAAAAATCATTGCCCCAAACTTATCATTGAAAAATAGGTGGAGTGATTTGGCCAATATCTCTTTGGATTTATTGTTTTTGGCAATGTCAATGGCATCAAGAGTTTCGATATTTGGATTTGGGTGCCACTCAACATAAAAGTGTCAATCAAAGTTGTTTCTGCAATATGAGTTGGTTCCTGTAGTGAGAATGTTGATGTTTTGAGGTGGAAAAGAGCATGAAGTTGTGGGAAAATAAATTGTCTTGGTGATGATGCCAAATGGTGTATGCAAAGAAATTCATTGATTTAGAATGTATCATTATATAATTTGTCATCTATCTTGTTACTTTTTGGGAGGAAACATGGGGAGAATTGGTTTGTAGGGTCCATTTTAGGGATGGGTCCTAATTTGATGATTTGAGGTCCGAAAAATTCTAGAGCTCGTTTGAGATACCAAACAACACTTTTTGGGGTTAACAATGAATGAGCTTAGCTCCTACCCCGTTGACGTTGTTCTACACATTGTAAGCTTTCCAACGGTGCAAATAATACCTTAATCAGAGTTCATATGTAGAAGTTATGCTTCCCGCAATTTGACCTACCTTGTTGACCACCACAGTGTCAAGTGGATGCCACGTTAGCCTCCATGACTCACACATGTGGGGCTAGTCACGTGTGGACTTTCAAGAAGATTCTAGAGGGTCCAAAATCCTAACACTAATTGAGGGTTGAGACAATAAAAAACCTTAACCCTAACCCTAGACGACTATCAAGGTATGTTAAATATTGGGTTGCTAGGAACATAAGAGGTTCCATTTTTTTGGTGTTGTTATTGTTCCATAGTTGAATAGAGCATCTAGGAGTGGGATATTGAAGCATAACAGAGGAGGTAGACGATTCTATAACAACTATTCAAACCATTGTTCATGTCAACTCCATAGTGAGTGCCCTTTTCTTTATACTTGCATTTTATCATTGAGAAAAAGAGAGCAGAGCATAGGCCTCTCCTTATAGTTAGGTTTTTTCATGTATTGGGTTTCCTAGGTCACATCTTGTGTTCATTTGTGAGGATGGTATGTTCATTTGTTTGTTTGTTTCATTTTAGTTTCAATTATTTCCATAATTTTGAGCATTACGCTAGTAAAATTAATGAGATCTAAGGTAATAATAAAATATTTTAGTGTTGTAATATTTGCTGTGACGATTTGTTCCAATGGAATATCCACAATAGTTTATATATCATATTAGTATCAAAGTAGTTTTCTTTGGGGTTTTTGTGGGAAGTTGCAGGATTCAAGAATTGGCTTAAGAAGGAAGTCTTAGAACCCTAGCCATGGAAAAGGAGTCAAGTTGTCACAACCTTTGGGATGAGGCATAGGAGAGATTTTTAATGTTGGAAAAACAACTTGTTGACATCTCTTGCGACATGTCTCTCCTCATGGTGGCTTTAACAAACAAGTTTGGACTTTTTGGGAAGGTTTGTGTCTCTAACTTAGAAGTTCGATCGAATGCGAAATTGAGAGACACTGAAGACTTAGAAAATGAATCGAAAAAAGGGCCAAAGAAAGAGCAACCAAGTTGCAGTGTCATCACTTCTTCACAATTTCCGTGTTGGAAACCTAACATGTTTATGGTATTCCTCACTTGAGAAGGAATATGAAAAGACAAGTGAAATAAATAAGTCCAACAGTCTCAACACAATATGGAGCGTTTGGGCTACTAAATTGTTTAAGTTTTCATTTCTTAATGATTGGTATTTTTTGGGTTTAAAATTTATGATTTTAGCTCCTAACCCCTTGACGTTGTTCTACACATTGTAAGCTTTCCAACGGTGCAAAAAATACCTTAATCGAAGTTTGTATGGAGAATTTATTCTTCTTGCAATTTGACTTACCTTGTTGATCACCACAGTACCAAGTGGATGTGAGGTTAACCCCCATTATTTACACATGTGGGGATAATAATGTGTGGACTTTCAAGATGATTCTAGAGGATCCATGATCCATGTGGATATTGGTGGCCACCTACCAATTCCAATTGGCTCCTCTTGACAGTTTTTAGTTCAACATGTTTCTCTGTAATGATAACATTTCTTTGTAATTATGGGTTCTGCACTTATGAGGCTATCCTGAATCCCTACACAACATCCAGGTGGATATTGGTGGCCGCTCACCTATTCCAATTGGCTTATTTTGGAAGTTTTCATGTCAGTACATCTTTATGTACTTCCAGGGCCATTTTAGGGCCCTAAACAATGTTTTTTTTTGGCTTGCCAAAGTCAAACTGTAGACAAATTTAGAGTTTGAAAACATAATGTGTATTTCTCGAAAAGACCTTTCCAACGGGCTATCATGTAATGTCCCCACTTTGGGACATCATCACAGTGCAGAGGGTTATGATGACCAGAGTAGCCAGATGAAGGTTATAGTGAGTATAGGGGTTATTGAGAGGCATTGTGGGGTCCAACTTGCATTGCTCATCATATTCCATCATTATGAGCCATTCTGCACAGGTTGGCTTTGGTTCCATTGCATTCCGACGATTTCCATGATTTTGACTATTTTGAGTTATAAGTCAATGAAATTCATTGAAGAGGTCATTTTGGGAAAATTACTTGGAGGAACCTCTCAGTGTAATAGCTTGTTGGAATCGGGGGGAGAAACACTACAGGATGGGATGGCTAGAAGTGACTTTCAGTGGCCAGGGAAGCCACAAGGAGAGATACAGAGCTTTTCAGAGGTAAAAAGGTTAATTAATTAATTAAAGTGATTTAATTAATTAATTAAATATTAATAAAATGAAAGTCACTTTGGAGGGACAAGGTG
>ML779594.1:462854-493278 GCA_009831015.1 Picea engelmannii
GTTATTTGCTGCATACACACATATAAACACATCTAAAAGGTAGATCAACAAAGTGTTTGACGAAATACCTCACTCAGAAAAAGTTTTAAAAAGACACCAAAACAATGATGATCCTTGCATAATGGCTTGGGATCATTACATATCACACACCTAAAACAAAGGTCGTATGCAAAATTTACGACCCTGGGAAGTTGAGGTACCAACTTACCCATCGGGGCCCACATAACTTTTGACATTTCATCTCCCAGGGTTAGGTTTTTGGATGTCTATGGTTTTGACATTCATGAGTAATGTTAAAAATACCTTTGGAGCCTCATTGTAAGCATTATACTCATACAGATGCGCGTAGCAACCACAACTCTTCTCATAGATAACTACCACCATTCGAGTAACTTGTTTTCAGTTCTGCAGTTTTACAATTTCAGCCTATTTTCTTTATTCAATAGAATTTATTGTTCACTGGATATATGTTGTCGTTCTCTGTATCTCTGTGTTATTTTATTCAATATGTTATTCATTTCGTTCCGCTCATAAACCCATATCAGTGGTATCATAGCGGTTTTCTCTTCATTTGTTTTTCTTCGTGTATGTCCTCGACAAGATCTGGGTATAAGAAGTTGGGACTCAAACCAGTCGAGCCTTTGCAAGATTGACCGCGCCAAGCCTGACAACAATTCACGGGGGACGAGAAGAAAGATGATGGAGTCGGAGATCCTTTTAAAATGTTGCTCGAGGAAGCCCTTGCGCAACAAATGAACGAAATGATGGACAACTTTGCATAGATCATTTGACGGTTGCCCACAGGAGACACATCTTCATCAAGTGGTCATGCAACTCCCTTCAAGGTACAAGTAAAGTTTGATATTCCATTATTTGAAGGACTGATAGATGCAGACGCTGTAGATAAATGGATGAATCTGCTCGAAGGGTATTTTTTGGTCCACAATTTTTTCGATAAGGAAAATATTACTTTTGCGCTCCTCAAGGTCGTCCCCCATGTTAAGGACTGGTGGGGTAGTTACTCTGAGAAAAGAGCCATAGAAGAATTTGCAATATTTGCAATCATCCCCACATGGGATTCCTTTAGGGATTCCATTAAATAACAATACTACCTTGTTGGAAGCTACGAGGACCAGTACACAAGATGGACCACATCGCGTCAGGAAAGGGACCCGACACTATAATATTTTGCCAATATTTTCCATACCTTGCGCACCAAGTTGGGTATCAAAGACTCTGAACGACACCTGGTGCTCAAATATCGCAACTGTCTGCATGGATACATTAAAAAAGAAATGGATTTTTTGTACATCACATCATTAGGTGCAACTTATAGATATGTTGTTAAGATCGAGCACAAATTTAAGCAGAAGAGGCGAGAGTTTGGATCTGCAAACGTCTCATAGCCGAATCAGGGAAAAGGTGGCCCCAACCCAAAAAACAAGGGACAAAGCAAAGATGGCCACTTTCAGGACAACCGGTCCAAGTCATAACCCAAGAAGGGTAATGAGAATTCGAAGGACATGGGAAAGTGGTGTGAATACCATAGAATCCCTTGGCACAACACCAAAGAATGTCGCTCCAAGCAGTCACTGGTGGTTGAGCTGAAAGCTTCTAAATCAGAGGAAGATTCTGGCTCCGAATCAAATCTAGAAGGAGGGAAGCAAATTATTGATGTCGAACCCAACGCCATTTTCGCTACCAACAAAGTCCAGTGAAGCGAACTAGATGAACTAGAGGAAGGGGAATGCCTCTTTCACTCACATATGTGGGTAAAGGGGGTTTTGCTCAGGAGAGGTCGTCAAGCGGCTGGACCTGCCGATGACACCGCACCCACAACCCTACACCATAGGCTGGCTTCACCAAGGAAGAGATCTCCTCTTTAGCCAACAATGTCATCTACCCTACGACATCAAGCCCTTCAAAGACGAGGTATTGTGTGCTATTGCTTCCCTTGAAGTTTGTGATGTTCTTTTAGGCCAACCATATTTGTGGAAGTGACATGTTGTGTATGAGTCTAGACCCCACAATGTTATTATTACTTTGGGTAGACATTTGTACATAATACTAGAGGTAGCGCCACCTACCACTATTTCTTTAATCTCTGCTAAGCAATGCAATAAGGTCATTTCACAGACCGAGAAGTTCGTCTTCTTTGTGATCCGTGCTCACATTAAGTAGAAGGTCACCACCACATCCGTGACCTCTACACAGAGCCTCTCTTTGCAACATAAACAAGTGGACGTGATCTTGGAAGAGTGCAAAGACACCTTCTCCTCACCTACCGGGGTATCGATGCAATGCCAAGTAAAGCATCCAATGGTTCTAACCCCCGATGCAACTCTACCTAATGGACCGGTCTATTGTTGCTCATTGATGGAAAATGATGAAATGAAGCGTCAGATCCAAGAGCTGCTTCAAAAGAGGCACAACAAACCCAACTCCTCTCCTTGTGGAAGACTGATTATACTAGTGTAGAAGAAAGACGAGACCTGGTGGCTCTGCATTGATTACATAGCATTAAACAAAAGCACAGGTAGGAACTGGTACCCAATTCCCCGAGTTGATGACCTTCTTGACCAACTCAAGGTGGAAAAGTTCTTCAACAAGATTGATCTAAAGCATGGATACCACCAGGTTCCCATTGAAACGAATAATGTATGGAAGACAACTTTCAAATCTAAAGAAGGTCTCTTTGAATGATTGGTCATGCCCTTTGGCTTAACAAATGCACCAACAAATTTCATGAGGTTGATGCATGATGTATTGAGACCCTTTACCAACGCTTTTGTGGTGGTATATTTGGACGACATCCTCATCTTTAGCAGAACTTGGGATGAGCACATGCAACATATTCAACATGTTTTGAGCACTCTGTGGCAACACAAGCTATATGCCAACTTGGAAAAATGCTCCTTTGGCATGAACATGGTCCAATACTTGGGCTACATTGTTGATGAGCATGAGATACATGGGGATCCAACTAATATCCAAGTCATCTGTGACTGGCCAACCCTGACCACACTAACTGAGCTTTGGAGCTTCTTGGGACTTGCCAACTTCTACCGACGGTTCGTGTTGGGATTCTCCCATATTGCATGGGCCCTTATCCAAGTGACCAAGGGTGGTGGAAAGGAAAAGTTCGCATGGGTGAAGGCACAACAATGAACATTTGATGATCTGAAATATTGCTTGTGCTTAGCTTCAATACTCTCCTTACCTGATCTACAACAACCGTTCTAGATTGAGACTGATGCATCTGATTATGTTGTAGGCGCAGTTCTCACTCAACAAGGTCATCCAGTAGCATACCATAGTGAGACACTCTCAGATACTATCCAAAAATACCCCACCTATGACAAGGAAATGTATTCCATTGTGCAAGCCTGCCGTTAATGGAAACATTACATTTTTGGAAATGAGATAATCATCAACACTGATCACAAGCCTTTGCAGTTCATATAGACACATAGGAAGTTGCAAAACGACCGCCATCAAAAGTGGTCCACATACCTGCAATAGTTTCATATCAACATCAAGTATAAGACAAGGAGCACAAATTGTGTCGTTGACTGCCTTAGTCGACCTCCCGTTTCCTCACTCTGATGCAGACCCCCCTTCTCTCCTCGGGGCTTCTTGACCTCCCGATCTAGGATCGTTCAAATAAAAGAGCTGGATTAGCTCTTTGGGCCCCATGTTGGAACCCAAATCAAGTTACACATGCCCCTTTTCTCCTAAGGCACAGGTCTATGAAAACCTGTGGGCTCCCGCCAATCCCCTGATCCCTTTTTGAAATTTTAAACTAGCGGGCACTAGCTTCTTCTGCTAGGCCCCTCTCCTCATATAACCTTGGGCTGTGACCCGGGGCTAAACCCTAAGACACTTCAGAATTTCAGGGTTCGTCCGTTTTGACTGCAGTTGAAGCCTTTTTACCCGAACTCCGAACTGATGAACTTACTTGGACGAGATCTACGACTCACGTTCCTCCAACAACCAACGACTGTGATCCCCTTTGAAAATTCAGCTTCGAGAGTTCCAAACGTTCCAACACATTTTTCCCCCTAAAGTATTCCGTACCTGAATCTATGGATCGAGCGCCACGTTCTCGTCTCGATCAACAACTGAGATTGTCCATTGATTCCACTTTGGGCGACTTGTAGTCAACGCTCCCTTGCTCTTCTTTTTCCGAAGTGTCAATCCTCCGAAGTGACAGATATTTCGCCATGCGTCCTTTTCCAACGGATGGTTCAAACGGAGTTCAACGCTTCATCCTTCGTGACTTTTCGTGCCTTCACTCCTCAATTCCTTCGAAGTGACTTTTCTTCGAAGTAAATCTCCACGCTCCATGTGTGCCTCCGTTCATCTACGAATCTTGTAGATTTCAGCCTTCAGGACTTACGACCTTCGATATTTAACTCTCCTATTTCTCCCGAAGCATCCTATCACCGAAGTGATGGATCTAACACCACATGTCCAAGCAACTGATGGCTAGGCTTGGCTCTTCCCTCTGGAGCTTTAAACTATTTCTGGTCAATGCTCCGCTTCCTCCTTTCTTTTCCCTGAAGTCCATGATCTGATGATGTGTGTCCTCCTCATATCGACAATCACCTAGACTTCACTACTTTGGGCTTCGAGAGTTCTGCACACTCCACTCTCACTTTTCTCCGAAGTGCTCTCCTTCCGAAGCACGTAGATCTGTACCACGTGTCCTTCTGGGTCCAACGATCCATATTTCTTCGGCCTTCACGAAGTTTTCTCTTTTCTCCACGTAAATCTTTCGGAGCTCTTTCTCACGATCTCTCTGATATGCTGGCACATATCCTCCTCGATACCGACAACTTAGATTCACTTCGCAACTTCGGGCTTCGAGAGTTTTGCACACTCCGCACAGATTTTTCCCCGAAGTAATCTCCTTCCGAAGCACGTGGATCTCTGCCACATGTCCCTTCTAGATCCCACGGTCTGGATTTCTTCGACCTTTTCGACTTAGCGATTTTTCCCCTGCTCCACGCAGATCTCCCAGACCTTCTGATCTTTCGCCACATGTCCCTCCGAACGATGGACGATTCTAATTCATTTCATAACTTCAGGACTTCGGGACTTCGGCGAGTGCTCACTCCTTGCACATAAAAAGGGTTAAAGTCTTGTGCGCTTCCGTGGAATCCAATGACTGTCAATCCATGTGCCTAGATCCAACGACTGGGATCTGTTCTTCACCTCGACGCCCCTCCTTCATTCTGGACCCTCATCTGGCGGTCTAGATTGCTTCCAACAACAGATCTGACGGTTGTTGTCGCTCCTTCTCCCAAAATTTGGAATTCTCCTGAATTGGAAGAATGTGAAAATATTCAAAGATTGTGAACTTTGAACCTCCTGCGAGCCTGACTACTTGGGTCTCGTTTGCACTTCTCCTCTTGAGATTTTGAACTTGAAGCAAGTTCGTCTCTGGCGCACACCTTGCATTATCTCTTCTGAGATTTGAACTTGCTCAGTCTCCTAAGGGTCTCGACACTTCTGCTTAGAAGGATTTTGGTGCCCTCCTGGAAACTCAATGCTCTTCCTCCTGATCTTGTGAAGAGTTGAAACACTCCACTTCTGGTGCACTCCTTTCACCTGTCTGAATTTTCAGACTTTCTCAACAATGATCCAAGTGTTGGCTTGGTGCACACCTTGCACAGATTTTCTCATGAATCCTGAACTCTTCCAAGTTCACCAACGCATTCCTTGCGTTTTCTCAATGCACACCTTGCAAAGATTCTTCCTCCAGAGTGTTCAACAACTCTGGTTCCTTCAACTTCTCCAACATTTCAGAATGTGTTGGTCCTGTGCACTCTTTGCACTTGCTCAAAGAACTCTTTGCTGAGCCTATAGAGTGTTCAACAACTTTGTGGTGTCTTCCTTTGACACTCCTCTCACAGAACTAGAAGCAGAGTTCTCTTGTGCACTCATTGCACTCTCTCAATGCCCACCTGACAGAGTCTTTCAGAGTATTCAACAACTCCGTCTGTTCTTTCCTTTCACAGTCTTTCTCCCAGAGCATTTAGTAACTCTGAGGCTCCTTGAGTCTGTAAATGTTCTGGTGTGCCCACCTGACACATTCTCCTTTGAACTCGAAACAAAATTCAGATAAGCACTCCTTGCGTTGGCTCATAGAGTTTCCAATACTCTGTAGTACACTCCTTGCACTTAGTCTAAAATAACCCAGAACGATTCAACAACTCACAAAGATAGAGAAGTCTATCTTCCTCCTACAGATGAAACCTATCACAAGCATCTACAACATATACACACATAAACACACATATAACATTCATAAACACAAGAACTCATAAACAATGAAATATTCTCTTTTGTATTAATATCTAAATGTTAATTACAATATGTGCAAAATCTCGGACTGCAATAGAGTCTCAATTCTTCTCTCCTTGGCTTATAATGTTTTTTTTATTATCAAATTTCAACAACCTCTACCGGGAATACATTACAAATCTTTATACAAGAGGGGCTGATCGAGCCTTCCCTCCAAACTACACGAGTGGTGTCTAATCACCATTTACAACACCTAAATGCCGAGACAGATTAGATTGAATGAAAAATCTAGTCTGAATTGGATCTAGATTAACCTACAATTGGCCATTAAAGACGATTCTAACTACTACCTGTACAATGGCATGACTCGACTCTTCTCAAGCCTTACAACATTTAATTGTATTTAAATTACATTGAATTTTTAAATTCAAGGGAAAAATGAGAGGGTTGGCGCCTCTCCCCTTCTTGAATGCGCTTTGATGTGCTGGAATGTTGGCATGTTGCTGAGGTGGAGCGATGATCCTACATCATACTCCGTTGTGTGAAAAATCATGAGATCATGCTCATGAGCTCCTCTACTCCGTTGTTGAAATCCTTCTAGATCCAAAACTTCTCTCTGGAGTTGTCCACCTGCTCCTGTGCTTTGTTGTTGTTGTTGCTTCTCTGCTGCTACTACTGCAGGTTCTCCTCTGTTCAGCTTCCTCCTACTGACAACCTCCT
Source organism: Picea engelmannii (assembly GCA_009831015.1). Taxonomy (NCBI): domain Eukaryota; kingdom Viridiplantae; phylum Streptophyta; class Pinopsida; order Pinales; family Pinaceae; genus Picea; species Picea engelmannii. The sequence continues at coordinate 469,884 of ML779594.1, forward strand.
ATGCTAATCTCAACATTAGCCTCCTTATCTCCCCTATCTCCTCTTCCAACTGCTTTGCTGGTTGTCTCCTTGACAATATTCTTTGCTGCACTCCCTCCTTATCAATGTGTAGATCAATATGATCTCCCCTATTGTTTTCTTCTTCTGTGGCCTTGACTTGCCACTTCCCTGCATATTCAAATTATGCAGTCTCCTTATTGGACTTCTATCCAACCATCTCCTCTGACAACTCAAATTCTACCAGTTCTGCTGCTGGTGTACTCCCAGCTTCTTCCAACTGCTCCTCATGATGACATTCTTCTTCTTTTTGCATGATTACATCCTGGCAATTCTTCTCTGGTTTTGGATTGTTCAACCAATCCTCCAACATTTCCAAATCCTTCTCCCATTGAGTGAGAAACCCAACTGTATGCTCCTCTTTTTCTGCTGGGGTAGACATCAATGTTTTCTCCTTCTCCTCCTTTATGACAATCATGACTGGCTATCCTTCTGTTGCACTTGAAACCTGTGCACTAGCCTTTGCTAGGGTAATTGGTAGGAATATATTGATTCCCCCAATGATCATAATACTCCTCTGATCCTCCTCCATCATCACCCCTTGCTGATCTAAACTCACCTCTGAGCTCCTGAGACTTTCTGATAGTCTCATCTCTTCTCCCTTGCCCACCTGGTAATCTGAGATTTCACTCCTACCATCCTGGAAGGCTATGAGATCAACTGATATCATCTCATTTCCCACCTGGAAATATGAATTTTCATCACTGCCCTCTTGATAGTTCACAATATCCTCCATTGATCTTAGCTGATTTCCCAGTTGGCAATCTAATAGCTCATTGATGCCCTCCTGACAGTTTACGAGATCTCTGCTTTATCTCCTCTCCTCACCACTGAGGTTTTATCCAACATCTGGTTTGCAGATGAAAACCATCTCCTCTGTGCCACTGATGGTTTCAACTTCCCTTAGCCACCTCCTCAATACCTGTTGCTGCCTTTTGGCCAACAAATTTTGGACATGCCATTTTATTCTTTGCTTCATTAGCCATTCATACCTCCAGCGTACTTATGGTTCCTACTGCATATTCTACGTTAGCCTATAGAGCTCTGCTCTTATTTGTTCGAGCTCTTTGTCCATCTCTGATGTGATTTTATGATGGAGGTCCTTGCCTTGACCATGCCTATGGCCTTTAGTAGCCATTTTATTTCTCTGACTTCAGCCCACTTGGTTGTCTGCTTGATTACTGCGAGCTTGCAACAATCCTTCTCACAGAGCATCAATAGTCTGCCTTCCTTCACCTGCTGTCTATAGGCAAAATTTTAGCTTCTGACACCACTTGATGGTATCAGACTATCTCCTTTGTCTCCTTTACCTACATAAATTAAATCTGTGGCTCTGATACCACTTGATGGTATCGAACTATTCTTTTCACCTTCTCACATTTTCCTGCTATCTTCAAGAAAAATCAAGCTCTGATACCACTTGATGCAGACACCCTTCTCTCCTCAGGGCTGCTCAACCTCCTAGTCTAAGATCGTTCAAATACATGAGTTGGATTATCTCTTCGGGCCCTGTGATGGAACCCAAATCAAGTTACACATGCCCCTTTTCTCCTAAGGTGCACGTTCTATGAAAACCCGCGAGCTCCTGCTAAGCCCCTGTTCCCTTTTTGTAATTTTAAATTGGTGGGTGCTAGCTCATTGCACTAGGCCCCTCTTCTCATATGACCTCGGGCTGTGACCCAGGGCTAAACCTTAAGGTGCTTCGAAATTTCAATCTTTGACCATTTTGATTGCAGCTGAAGCCTTTTTTACCCGAACCCTGAATCGACGAATTGACCCAGATGGGATGTACGACTCATGTTCCTCCAATAGACAACGACTGTGATCCCCTTCAGAACTTCGGCTTCAGGAGTTCCAAATGTTCCAACTCCTTTTTCCCCCAAAGTATTCTGTACCCGAAGCTATGGATTGAGTGCCATGTGCTCGTCTCGATCAACGACTGAGATTGTCTTTTGATTCCACTTCGGGCAACTTGCAGTCAACGCCCCCTTGCTCTTCTTTTTCCAGAGTGTCAATCCTCCGAAGTGGTATATCTTCTACCATGCGTCCTTTTCCAACGAACGGTTCGGATGGAGTTAGACGCTTTGGCCTTCGGGAATTTTCATGCCTTCACTCCTCAATTCCTCTGAAGTGACTTTTCTCTGAAGTAAATATCCAAGCTGCACGTGTCCCTCCGTTCATCCATGGCTCTTGTGGATTTTAGCCTTCGAGACTTACGACCTTCAATATTTCACTCTCCTATTTCTCTCGAAGCGTCCTATCACTGAAGTGATGGATCTGATGCCACGTGTCCAAGAAACTGACAATTAAGTTGGGCTCCTACCTCTGGAGCTTCATACTACTTCCGATCAATGCTTCGCTTCCTCCTTGGTTTTCCCCAAAGTCCACAATTTGATGATGCATGTCCTCCTCAGATTGACAATCACCCGGACTTTTCTACTTCGGGCTTCAGGAGTTCTGCACACTCCACTCTCACTTTTCTCCGAAGTTCTCTCCTTCCGAAGGACGTGGATCTCCATCACGTGTCCTTCTGGATCCAACGATCCAAATTTCTTTAGCCTTTGTGACTTCACGAAGTTTTCTCTTTCCTCCACACAAATCTTCCAAAGCTCTTTCTCACGAACTCTCTGATCTGCTGCCACGTATCCTCCTCGATACCGACGACCTAGATTCACTTCACAACTTTAGGCTTCGGGAGTTTTGCTCACTCCACACAAACTTTTCCTCGAAGTACTCTCCTTTCGAAGCACGTGGATCTCCGCCACGTGTCCCTTCCAGATCCCATGGTCTGGATTTCTTCAGGCTTTGCGACTTAGCAATTTTTCGTTTGCTCCACGAAGATATCTCAGAGATTTATCTCCCATACCTTCTAATATTTCACCACCTGTCCTTCCAGACAATGGACAGTACTGATTCAATTCAGAACTTCAGCGAGTCCTTACTCCTTGCACATAAAAAAGGTTAAAGTCCTGTGCACTTACCTGGATCCAACAATTGCCGATCCATGCACCCAGATCCAACGACTGGGATCTGTTCTTCACCTCGATGCCCCTCCTTCATTCTGGACCCTGCTATGACGATCTAGATTGCTTTCGACAACAGATCTGACGACTGATGTCACTCCTCCTCTTGATATTTATAATTCTCCTGAATTGGAAGAATTTGAAAATATTCAAAGTCTGCAACCTTTGAACCTCATGCGAGCCTAGTTACTTGGGTCTCGTCTGCGCTTATCCTCTTGAGATTTTGAACTTGAAGCGAGTTCATTTCTGACGCACACCTTGCGCTCTCTCTTTTGAGCTTTGAACTTTCTCAATCTCCTAAGGGTATCGACCCTTCTGCTTCCTTAGAAGGTTTATGGTTCCCTCCCGGAAACTCAATGCTCTTCCTCCTGAGCTTGTGAAGAGTTGAAACACTCCACTTCTGGTGCACTCCATGAACCTGTTTGAATTTTCAAACTTTCTCAACATTGATCCAAGTGTTGTCCTGGTGCACACCTTGCAGAGGTCTTCTCCTGAATCCTAAACTCTTCTAGTTTCACCAACGCACTCCTTGCGTTCTCTCAATGCACACCTTTCAAAGCTTCTTCCCCTAGAGTTTTCAACAACTCTGGTTCCTTCAACTTCTCCAACACTTCAGAATGTGTTGGTCTTGTGCACTCTTTGCACTTGCTCAAGGCACTCCTTGCTGAGCCTACCGAGTGTTCAACAACTCTATAGTGTCTTCCTAGACACTCCTCTCACAGAACTCGAAGCATAGTTCTCTTATGCACTCCTTGCACTCTCTCAATGCCCACCTCACAGAGTCTTTCAGAGTATTCAACAACTTCGACTGTGCTTTCCCCACACAGTCTTTCTCCCAGAGTATTTAGTAACTCTGAGGCTCCTTGAGTCTGTAAATGTTCTGGTGTGCCCACCTGGAACGTTCTCCTCTGAAATCGAAACATAATTCAGGTACGCACTCCTTGTGTTGGCTCACAAAGTTTTCAATACTCTGTCATGCACTCCTTGCACTTAGCCTAAAAGAACCCGTAACAATTCAACAACTGACAAAGATAGAGAAGTCTATTTTCCTCCTGCAGATGAAACCTATCACAAGCATCTACAACATATACACACATAAACACACATATAACATTCATAAACATAGGAACTCATAAACAGTGAAATCTTCTCTTTTGTATAAATATCTGAATGTTAATTATAATATGTGTAAAAGCTCGGACTACAATAGAGTCTCGACTCTTCTATCCTTTGCTTACAATGTTTTTTTATCAACTTTCAACAACCTCTACTAGGCATACATTACAAATCTTTATACAAGAGGGGCTCATCGAGCCTTCCCTTCAAACTACACTAGTGGTGTCTAATCACCATTTACAATGCCTAACTACTAAGACAGATTACATTGAATGAAAAATCTAGTTCGAATCAGATCTAGATCAGCCTACACCTGGCCATTAAAGGTGACTCTAACTACTGTCTGTACAAAGGCATGACTCGACTATGCTCAAGCCTTACAACATTTAATTGTATTTAAATTACATTGAATTTTTAAATTCAAGGGAAAAATGAAAGGGCTGATGCCTCTCCCCTTATTGAATGCACTTTGATGTGCTGGAATGATGGCTCGTTGCTGAGGTGGAGAGATGCTTCTGCATCACACTCATCACCGTGCTCCATTCCTGTGGGCATGAGGCATTTGAGTGGCCCCAACTTTATCAGCGAGATCCTAACTTCGCCACCGCCTATCAACTCATGGGTACGGGTGAAAATGTCATCAATTTCCACATTGAGGATGGACTGTTATGCCATCTGGGCCACCTCTGTGTTCCTGCAAGTGAGCATGTAAATCTGATTTGGGAGGCTCACTACAATTGGATGGCAGGACATTTTGGTGCGGAGAAAACTGTGTCCGTTCTACAAAAACATTTTTATTAGCCAAAAATTCGATAGGACACCAATAAGTATATCAGATATTGCATTGCTTGTGCCATTTCCAAGCCAACCATCAAGAAGCAAGGCTTATACACCCCTCTTACTGCTCCTGAGAGGCCTTGGGAATCCATCTCGATGGATTACATGTCTAGCCTTCCATCCACTAAGTAACGCAATGATTGCGTATTTGTAGTGGTTGATCGGGTTTTGAAGATGACCATTCTCACAACCTACAAGAAGAGCATCACAATGGAAGATACTTCCAAGATCCTCTTTGAATGAGTGTGGTTCCATTTTCGGATACCACAAACCATCATCTCAGATCAGGACAACATGTTCCTCAACACATTTTGGTTGAGCTTTTGGTCACTGCTGGACACTAAGCTCACTAAATCCATTGCCTTCCACCCTCAAATTGATGGCCAAACATAGGTCATCAATAAGATGATTGTGCACATCCTGCGCATGTATAACTCTAAGCATCTGCATACATGGGATGAGAGTCTTCCCTATGTTCAACACAACTACAACACGACTTTCCATAACTCCACCGACCATAGCCCATTTCAGGTGGTGTTGGGATTCCAACCCTTGGGTCCCATTGATGTTGCACTACTTCTTGCAACCACACATGCATAATATTCCCATGTTCAGTCTGAGGCCAACAAAGCCACCAGATTCATTGAACAAATTTAACACTTCCGCCAATAGGTCCATGATATTTTGCAGAAATTCAATGTTAAGTACAAGAAGCACCATGATCAACACTGGGTACTGCACAAGTTTCAGGTGGGAGACAAGGTCTGGTTACATTTGCAGAAATAGAATCTTATAGGGTCCCATAGGAAGCTCCGTTCACTCTGCTATGGGCCTTGCACTATCACCAAGGCCATGGGTGACAATGCTTTTGAGCTCAACACTCCCCCCTTCCTTGGCTTGCACCCAATGTTCAATGTGGACCTCCTCCGACCACATTTTCCACCATTATTGGACACCTCAAATATCGCACAACAGTTGGCACCAACAAAGCTCAAATCTGACTACATGGAACATGCATCCACTGATCAGATAGTGGACACACACGTCAAGGGAACTCACCAACAAAGGATCCAACTTTATCGGGTTGTCAAGGCAGGTTAGCTCCTGCACCAAGTCAAGTGGCTCACCCGGGGCCAAATTCAACATAAATTTCCTCACCCGATGGGGGCACTCAATGCAATGGAGACCATTGCTTCCTAAGGGGGGAGGGCTTATCCAGGTGGATATTGGTGGCCACCCACCTATTCCAACTGGCTCCTCTTGACAATTTTTAGTTCAACACGTTTATCTGTAATGATGACATTTCTTTGTAATTGTGGGTTCTGCACTTCAAGGGTTATCTTGAATCCCTACACAACATCCAAGTGGATATTTGTGGCTGCCCACCTATTCCAATTGGCTTATTTTAGAAGTTTTCAAGTCAGTACATCTTTTTGTACTTGTAGGGCCATTTTGGATCCCTAAACAATTTTTTTTGGCTTGCCATAGTCAAATTATAGATGAAGTCAGAGTTTGGCGACATAATGTGTATTTCTTGAAAAGAACTTTCCAATGGGCTATCACACGCCTAAAACAGAGGTCGTATGCAAAATTTACGACCCCAAGAAGTTGAGGTACCAACTTACCCATCGGGGTCTACATAAATTTTGACGTTTCATCTCCTAGGGTTATGTTTTTGGATGTCTAGGATTTTGACATTCATGAGTAATGCTAAAAAGTCCTTTGGAGCATCATTGTAATCATTCTTCTTAGACATATGCGCGTAGCAGCCACATCTCTTCTCGAAGATAACTACCACCATTAGAGCAAGTTGTTTTCAGTTTTGTAGTTTTACAGTTTCAACCTATTTTCTTTATTCAATAGAAGTTATTGTTCACTGGATATCTGTTATTGTTCTCTATATCTCTGTGTTATTGTATTCAATCTATTATTCATTTTGTTCCACTCATAAATATGGATTTTTCAAAAACCCTAACTCTAATTGAGGGCCGAGACAAGAAAAAACCTTAACCCTAACCCTAGACACCTATCAGGGTATGTTACATATTGGGTTGCTAGGAAGAGGAGAGGTTCCATTTTTTTGGTGGTGTTATCGTTCCATAGTTGAGTAGAGAATCTAGGACTGGTATATTGAAGCATAACAAAGGAGGTAGAAGATTCTATAATAGCCATTTAAACCATTGTTCATGTCAACTCCATAGCGAGTGCCCTTTTCTTTATACTTGCATTTTATCATTGAGAAATTTAGTTTCAATTATTTCCATAATTTTTCGCATTACGCTAGTAAAATTAATGAGACCTAAGGTAATAATAAAATATTTCAGTGTTGTAAGATTTGTTGTGACAATTTGTTCCAATGGAATATCTGCAACAATTTATATATCATATTAATATCAAAGCATATTTCTTTGGGCGTTTTGTGGGAAGTTGCAGGATTCAAGAATTGGCTTAAGAAGGAAGTCTTAGAACCCTAACCATGGAAAAGGAGTCCAGCTGTCACAACCTTCAAGATGAGGAAGAGGAGAGATGTTCAATGTAGAAAAACAACTCGTTGATATCTATAGAAACATGGCTCTCCTAATTGTGGCTCTAACAAACAAGTTTGGGATTTTTGGGAAGGTTTGCGTCTCTAACTCAAAAGATGATCAGACGAAAAAATTGAGAGATACTGAAGACTTAGAAAATGAGTCGGAAAAAGAGCCAGAGAAAGAGCAACCAAGTTGCAGTGTCATCACTTCTTCACAATGTTTGAGTTGGAAACCTAATACATTAGGGTTATGGTATTCCTCAGTTGAGAAGGAATATGAAAATACAAGTGAAATAAATCAGTCCAACAATTTCAATGCAGTATGGAGCGTTTGGGCCACTCAATTGTTTAAGTTTTCATTGCTTAAAGATTGGTCTTTTGGGGGTTAAAACTTTATGAGCTTAGCTCTTACCCCCTTGATGTTGTTCTACAAATTGTAAGTTTCCAACAGTGCAAAAAATACCTTAATTAGAGTTCGTATGTAGAAGTTATGCTTCCTGCAATTCGACCTACCTTGTTGACCACCACAGTACTAAGTGGATGCCACGTTAGCCCCCATTACTGACACATGTGGGGCTATTCATGTGTGGAATTTCAAGAATATTCCGGAGGGTCCAAAACCCTAACACTAATTGAAGGTTGAGACAAGTAAAATCTTTAACCCTAACCCTCCCCTAACCCTAGACGACTATTAGGGTATGTTAAATATTGGGTTTCTAGAAAGAGAAGAGGTTCCATTTTTTTGGTGTTGTTATTGTTTCATAGTTGAGTAGATCATATAGGAGTGGGATATTGAAACATAACAAAGGAGGTAGAAGATTCTATAGCATTAATTCATACCACGTTGTTCATGACAACTCCATAGTGAGTGCCCTTTTCTTTATACTTTCATTTTATCATTGAGAAAAAGAGAGCAGAGCATATACCTCACCTTCTAGTTAGATTTTTTCATCTATTGGGTTTCCTAGGTCACATCTTGTGTTCATTTGTGTGGATGGTGTGTTCATTTTCTTGTTTCTTTTATTTTAGTTTCAATTATTTCCATAATTTTGAGTATTATGCTAGTAAAATTAATGAGATCTAAGGTAGTAATAAAATATTTAAGTGTTGTAAGATTTGTTGTGACGATTTGTTCCAATGGAATATCCACAACAATTTATAGATCATATTAGTATCAAATAAATTTTCTTTGGGGTTTTTGTGGGAAGTTGCAGGATTCAAGAATTGGATTAAGAAGGGAGTCTTAGAACCCTAGCCATGGCAAAGGAGTCTAGTTGTCACAACCTTTGGGATGAGGTAGAGGATAAATTTTCAATATTGGAAAAACATCTCATTGATATATCTTGAAACATGATTCTCATAATGGTGGCTCTAACAAACAAGTTTGGAATTTTTGGGAAGGTTGGTGTCTCTAACTTAGAATTTGGATCAAACAAGAAATTGAGAGACACCGAAGACTTAGAAAATGAGTCAAAAAAAGAGCCAGAGAAAGAGAAACCAAGTTGTAGTGTCATCACTTCTTCACAATCTCTGTGTTGGAAACCTAATCTATTAGGGTTTTGGTATTCCTCACTCGAGAAGGAATATGAAAACACAAGTGATATGAATTGTCATCGGGAGTCCAAAAGACCTCTTGGAAGAAGAATCCAAAGGTCACGATCATGTATTTATGTGTATCATATTAATGAAATGCAATTCACACTTATCTCCATTTGCGTATTCGAACAGTAGTGTCATAGGGCTTGATTTAATCTATGAATCTATGGTAGTTGTCCATAGCTAAGACACCTCATCTAGAAACGTATGCCTCATCAATTCCCTTGGGTGTTTTCATTCCAGCGTGAAGAAAGTGTCTTTGATTGGTCCCCTATTCTGTTTTCTTGCAATTCTATTTGTCTACCTGTATATAGAAACACCCCCTTTGGTGTCAGATCTGAGGTATTATTTTTCCACTATGATATGGCCAATCCTTCATATGTTGGTATTTGTCCTTATGTCTACTAGGGTTTCTGCATTGCTTTCCATTGCTGAAACTGATGCCCTCTTCCTACCTTTCTGCAAGCCAGTCTGTCCCGTGTGCACGTTAACTGCCCATCTGTTACCTTAGAGACACAGTCTCTAGTCTTTGAGTGATCGGTTCAGATCTTGGTCCCATCAATTCCTCCTATGTTCCACACTTTATGTTGCACAAAAATAAAACCATATCAGACTTAAAACCCTAGTCAACATTAATGACTTGATCATTGTGAAAATACATGTAGGAATGTGAAGTTTGGAGGTGGACTTGCTATCACTCAAGCCATTTCTTTTGCAATTTATTCCCTCTGCGATTGGGTTGATATAGGTTAAAGAGTTTCTCGTCTTTGAAGAAACATTCATAAGAAACTGCGTCGATCATCAATGGGAGATGCACTAGGATAGAATAATCATGGCTTCCAGACAATTAGAATTCATGTCACATACACAACACTCGTGATTTATTACATGGATTTTTTCAATCATTGCGATGGTACATGTAGTAGGCATGGAAAAATTATCCACTCCTCCAACTAGCTCAGATGAAATTAGACCGACGCTTTTGATTCACTCTCAAACTGCAATTCTCTCAAAGAACCAACCTTAAATTCAAGAGGAAAAATAAGAAGAGGAAGTTGAATCCATCCTTGAAATCCCGTCGGTTTTCTCCATAATCAAGTTGTCGAGGACCATCGAAACTGCGCAAGTGAGCAATGATCGATCCAGAAAGAGATGTGTGAAGTGGGAATGGACACCATGTTTTCAAATTAATTGAATGGGCCCTCAAAGTCCTATCAATCAAGTAGTAACAAGCGAGCATGATTTGGTTTGTGGTTTTCCTTAAACCTCCATTTAGTAGAAGATATAAACTTCTTTTAGACAACAATTTGTGGTTATCTTAAACCTCCATTTAGTAGAATATTTACAACTTCTACTAGACAATAGTTTGTGGTCATATCTAAGCCTCCATTTGAGAGCACTTACAATTAGTTGAAGACATCAACTTCTAGTTAAATTAGGAAATGTTCCATGAACCAATGAGCCTTAGAGAGAGAAGTTACAAGGTTTGTGGTCTTCCTTAAACCATCACCACCATTTAGTGAAAACATCAACTTCTACTAGGATTTTGGTTTGTGGTAATTCCAAAACCACCAGATTCAAAGAAAACATTCAACCATTGGCAACTGTCCACTTCTAGATTTCAACTCTCTTCTTGGACTCAAATACACCCCTTTAGATTAAGGGGGGAATGTTGGAAATCTAATCTATTAGTGTTATGGTATTCCTCAGTTGAGAAGGAATATGAAAAGACAAGTCATATGAACTATCATTGGGAGTCCAAGAGACCTCTTGGAATATGAATCCAAAAGTCATGATCATGTATTTATATGTGTATTGTATTAATGAAAAACAATCCACACTTATCTCCATTTGTGCATTTCAACACCCTGTTTAAAATCGAAGCGAAAGTGGACATCAAACCCTATTAAGGCAAGATTGATGATATTAAGTTGAATTAGTTGAAACAATTAGAAGTTTATTTCTATGTCCATAACATAGAATACGTGTTGAAATATCTCAGACAAACACTCAATCAACACATATATTTCAACTTCCAATAAATACATCAGTAAACTACTGTAATTTATGAGAAGAAACAAAAAATGACTAAGAGATGGAAAATATAGCAGTGGAGATATAAATGAACAACAAACAAATTCACCACATTTGACATAGAAAATTTTGGGCAATACCCCTAGGAAAACCCATAAGGGGAAAACTAGTCCAAGAGTGTCTTCTTTATTATTGAGCTTGCAGGAAATTTTAGAGGTTACAACAACAATTTACTACAACAATGAATGCATGTACTTATCTCGTAAACTATGCCTACTGTTCACCTTGAAATATGTGCTAAAGACCATTAAAAAAATTAGACCAACTTCTACCTTGAAATCTGTGCCCAGATTTTAGCTGTACGGCCAAAATAGTATGACCTTCCTGGAAACAAACCCACCCTCTATTTTTGTGCATAGCTACAATACCTTATGTACAGATTGTACAGACTTTACTCAACTGAAAAATGCACCTCAAAATCTGTGCATAACTCAACCTCGATTTATGTGCATGAATAGTTGTACAACCCTCTCTAAATCCATACTGTACGACCCTCTTTATTGTTGTATAGACCTGTCATAAATTTCTGCAATATTCCTTGGGATGCGTGCCCTTTTCTTCCTTGATATGTGCACCCCACTTTTGATGTTCCTCTTTACTTTCAACTCAAACCTCTCTTGGAATGCATATCTCTTTGTCTCCCTCAATATCTCCTTGAAAAGTTCTCACCACACTTCCCAACACATGGATTTATGCACTCTTTAATGAGTATCTTCCCTAACTCTTGATCTTCAAAAGAGATGGATGGTCAAGATTATATCTTTCCCTCTTGAGATCAATGATCATGACTTGATTGTCTATTGAGTTCACTTAAATCGCTTAAGTGACCCAAAATTCATAAAGTCACTTTTACCCATTAAATATTAAAAGGCTCAACTTGACTTTATAAAAGCACTTTATAAATTCACTTTATAAATACACTTTATAAAGTCCCTAGAGAGAGAGACATTTTCTCGGACTCCTGACTAGGAACAATAAATGAAAAAGTACCTCCAAGCTACCAAAATATAACACTACCTCTTAATGAGGGAGGTACTTCTAGAGCCTCCACCTTGATATGTATCCAACCCCATCATGTCCTTTGTTTTTGTAGTCGTTCCCTATGCACAAGAAGCTTCTGCTCCCTCTGAACTCGAAGCATCTCCAACTATCTGCACTAAAATATGATCAGAATACATATCCATCCAAGGTCTTCTCTCTGAAGCCTTACAACTGTCATACTTAGGTTCCAACCACCCACTGTATCCAACTACATGCTGACTAATCTCTCTGTACAATCTCTCCAACCAGACACCAAGCAACACAATTGGGTTAGAATGGATTCCATTTGGATATAGGTACACATTTCCCTGAGATAACACAATCCTACATCCATCTATCCCAAAATACAACAAAGAGATAAATTTCACCAGCAATTCAAGAACATATAATACCTTGTCCAACTCTAGATACCCTCCTGACTCTAGTTGGAATTTAACACTTCCAACTCCCTTCACAACTAGAACATGTCTAGTGATAACCCCACACCCCACATAGTTTCTTGAGCCGATATCTGAAAACTGAGGAATATAGACCTCATCCTTGTCATGTGCCGAGAATCCCCACTGTCCAAGAACCATGCAAGAGTTCATATACACCCTAGGAAACCAATGCTTGCAAGACAAGCCATCAATGAAAATTTCTTCTCGAATTTTTTCGTGAACTCATTCAGTTTTGTTGATGTTGGTGCCTCGACATCCTTCTTGCTTCACTTCTTGTTCAGACATTAGTCTGCATAATTTTGCAACTCATGACATGCAAAGCATCTCACCTTTCTCATGTCCTTCTTCCCACCATGAGAGGACTTCTCCCCTCTCAGAGATTTATTTTCCTTCTTCTTTGCTAAGAGGGGAACATTCTCCTTATTATCCTCAGCCTTTGACTATCTACTACAAAGAGCCTCCTCACGTGTCTCTTCTTGTATGCAGTCATCCAACAATGTCTCCCAGTTGGGACTGTTCTCTCTGGAGACAACACCTTTAACAAAGGTGTTCCACCTCTCTGAAAAAAAATTCAAAGAATTCCTAACCATTTCTCCATTTGATATAACCTCTCCAACTACGCCCATTTCTTCACGAACTTGAGTGATTCTGGTGAGATATGAGGACACTTTTTTAGTCTTGGTCATATTTATGTTTCTTATCTTCTCTCTCAATACCATCTTCTGATTCTCATTGGAACTTTGGTATAGCTTGGTCAAAGATGCCCACATCTCGAAGGCATTTTCTTTTCCTGCAACATGGGGAATACCATGGTCCTTGATTGCATCAAGAATAATCCTCTTGGCCATCATGTTCTCCTTCTTGAACTCTTCCAAAATATTTGCATCTGTAGGAACATTGACAAGATTATTTTGTGTGTTGTTCACAATGTCCCATAACTCAGCTTCCTCTAGCAACAAAACTATCCTCTCCTTCCAAGGACTAAAGTTCACTTCCCCATCCAACCTATCTTCCAACCTCAAGACAATATCCATGACGTTCTAAATTAAAACTCATCTCTTACCCTTCCTTCTTCTAGGAAAAACCTCTCTGCACTCACTACAAATGAAGTGTCAAATATCTTATCTGTTGAACCTTAGAGCTCTTGGTCTGATACCATGTTGAAACATATTAGACAAACACTTAGCTAACACATAGATTTCAACCTCCAATAAATACTTGAGTAAACTATTGTACTTTATGAGTAGAAACACATAATGGCTAAGAGCTGGAAAATATGACATCGGAAATATAAATGAACAACAAACACATTAAGCACATTTGACATAGAAAATTATGGGCAATGCTCCTAGAAAACCCCACAAGGGGAAAACCAATCCAAGAGTGTCTTCTTTATTATTGAGCTCGCAAGAAATTTCAGAGGTTACAACAAAAATTTATTACAACATGAATGCATGTACTTATCTCGTAATCTGTGCCTACATTCCACCTCGAAATATGTGCCAAAGTCCATAAGAAAATCATACCAACTTATGCCTTGAAATATGTGCCCGAATTTTAGCTGTACGAACAGAATAGTATGAAATTATTGGCAACAAAACCACCCTCAATTTTTTTGCACATCTACAACACCTTCTATATGGATTGTACGGAATTTACTCAGCCACAAAATGCACCTCAAAATCTATGCATCACTGTATGACCCTCTTTACTGTTTTACAAACCTATCATTAATTGTTGCAATCTTCCTTGGGATGCGTTCCCTCTCCTTCCTTGAGATATGCACCCCACTTTTTCTATTCCTCTTTTCTTTCAACTCAAACCTCTATTGGAATGCGTACCTGTTTGTCTCCCTCAATATCTCCTTCAAGTTATCATTGAAAAGTTCACCCCTCTCCTCAATGGATTCCTTCATGCACTCATTAATGAGTAACTTCCCTAACCCTTGGTCTTCCAAAGAGATGGATGGTCAAGATTATATCTTTCCCTCTTGAGATCAACGATCATGACTTAATCGTCTGTTGAGTTCACTTATCACTTAAGTGACCCAAAATTCATAAATTCACTTTTACCCATTAAATATTAAAAGGCTCAACTTGACTTTATAAAGTCCCTAGAGAGAGACATTTGCTTAGACTCCTTCCTAGGAACAATAAATGAATAAGTAACTCCGAGCTACCAAAATCTAAAAAGAAGAGAAACAAATTTTGTTTTCCCCAATGAAATTAGAGGGCCATGCCATAATCTGGTGGGAAATTGACATAGAGACATTTAGGTTGGAGGGTGATCCATCGATAACTAAGTGGAAGGCATAAAATACACTTATCAAGTCCTAGTTCTACCATATTGGGTATGTAGAGGACAAGTGAATTTGTTGGCATCACTTCTGATAGAGACAAGGTTAGAGTGTGCATGAGTACACCACCAAGTTCACAAAAATGAAAATTATGTTAGGTATATCTCTTGAGAACCCAAATTTACTCCTCAAGTACTTGGGAGGTCTACACAGTCATTTATATAAGCAAGTGATGCTCTTTAAACCTAGGATAATTGATGAAGCGAGTGTCCAAGCACAATTCCAAGAGAATATAGGAAATAAGAAAGGACAACCAAGTGGTTCCAAACAAAAATACCACTAAGATACTTCCAAGGAGGGAAAGAAGAAGTGGGAAGGAAATGAAAATGATACAACAACCATTGCACATCAGTGCAAGGATCCAAACAACCACTGCAACCATTGTAATATCTATGGTTAAAATAAAGATAAATGTTGGAAGTTACATCTAGAGCTAAATCCGAAGAATTGTAAAAATGATGCCAAGAAGAACCTACTAGCCATGGATTCAAGCAACCTAGTAGGAAACAACTTGAATGTGGATGGAAATATTGTTTGCACTACAATACAAAAGGAGGTGAACTTGAGTAGCCTTCATCACAAGGAAGAGAAGGAAATGACTAAACTCTTCTATAATAAGATCTAGGTCAAGAAGACAAAGTTGGACACTCTATTCGATTCTTGTTCACATGCCAACTGATTTGTATTGGATCATAATATATTTTTTCATTTATCTTGGTACTTTATGGGTGGAAAAAATCAGAAAAATCAACTTGCAAGGCCATTTTAACAACATGTCCTAGTTTTGAAATTGGCATCTGAAACCTTTAGGAAAATTTTGACACATCAAATGGCATGTTTTTTGGTTAGAAAACTATTGGAACCCATTAAATGTGTTCCATACATTGAGACCTTTCCAATGGTGTGATAATAACCTCAGTCAAAGTTTGTATGTTAAAGTTATGCCTCTCGCAAGTTGACCTACCTTGTTGACCACCATGGTACAAGTGGATGCCACATGAGCCCCCATTACTCAAATGTGTGGGGAAAGCAATGTGTAGAATTTCAAGAAAATTCTAGAAGGTCCAAAACCTTATCACTAATTGAAGGTTGAGGATGCAAAAATCCTAACTCTAGACGACTATCGGGCTATGTTAAATACCAAGTCTCTAGGAAGGGAAGAGGTTCCATTATTTAGCATGGTATTTGTTTCATAGTTGAGTAGAGCATCTAGGAGTGGTATTTTGAGAGCACAACATAGGTGTTAGGAGATTAGATAGGAACCATTTAGGTCACATGATCAAAGGAAACTCCATAGTGAGTGCCTCTTTCTTTGTACTTGCTGTTTATAACCGAAGAAAAGAGAGCAAAGCATACGCCTCACTTTACATATATGTTTTCTCTCGTATTGGGTTTCCTAGGATATATCTTGTATTAATTTGTGTGAATGGTGTGTATATTTTCCTGTTCTTTCATTTTCGTATTCAATTATTTTTTGAGAAATAAGTTAGTAATAACTAATCTGGGGTCTAAAGAAACAAATTGCATAATTGAATATTTTATAATAGTATAAGATATGTTGTTCTGAACAATTCTAATGGAATATCCACAACAATTTACAGATCATATTGGTATCAACACAATGTTTTTGGGGGTATTTGTGGAAAATTTTAGGATCTCGGAATTGGTTTAAGAAGAAAGTTGCATAACTGTAGCCATGGTAGATGAGTCTGTATGCAACAACCCTTGAGATCTAGCAGAAGAGATATTTGCAAGGATGGAAGATAAAGTCGCTAGTATTTATCACAATATGACCCTCTTCATGGTGGCTCTAGTAAATAATCTTGGACCGTTCAGGGATGTTGGAGTCTCTAACTTAGATATCATATTAGAGAGGAAACCAAGAGAAAATGAAGACCCAAAAAAGGATTCGAGTCAAGGAAAGACCCCGAGAAAGAGCAACCAAGTTACAATGCCATTACCCCTTCATAGTACTTATTTAAAATGGAATCAAAGTGGATATCAAGCCATACCAAGATGATATTGATGAAGCAAATTTTAATAATTGGTTGCAATAGTTAGAGGTCTATTTTAGTGTCCATGATATAGAAGAAGAGAAAAATATTTTGTTTTCTAGATTGAAATTAGAGGGTTATGTTAACCTAGTGGGAAAGTTACACAAAGACACTTAGGCTGGAGGGTGATCTATTAGTAATTGAGTGAGAGGATTTCAAAACCCTCATTAAGTCCCAGTTCTATCCTATTGGGTATGCATAGGACGAATTAATCCGACAACATTATTTTAGGCAAAGACAAGGACAGAGTGTGCAAGAGTGCACCACCAAATTTAGGAAGATGGATATTATGCCGAGTATTTCTCCCAATAACCCAGATGTAATCCTCAAGTATTTGGGGAGTATACACAGTCATTTGAGAAAGAAAGCGATTGTCTTCAAGCTCATGACAATTGATGAGACTTGTGTTCAAGCAAGCTATTTGGAAAATATACGCCACAGAAAAGGACAACCAAGTGGTTCCAAACAAAAATAACACTAAGACACTTCCAAGGAGGGAAAGAATAAGTGGAAATGGAAAGACAAGAAGAAGAAAACCACTACACATTAGTGGAAGGTCAATAACGATGGTCACACTAAAGAAAAGTGTTGGACTACATCCATAACTGAACCCTAAGAACGATAAGAAGGATGCCAAGAAGAAGAACTTTCTATCCATGGATTCAAGCAATCAGGTAGAGAGCAACTTGGATGTGGATGAGAAGATTTCCTGCACTTTGGTGTAGAAGGAGGTGAATATGAGTAGCCTTCATCCCAAGAAAGAGAAGGATATAACAAAACTTTTCTATATCAATATCCAAGTCAAGAAGACCAATGTAGACACTCTATTTGATTCCAATTTGTAGGCCAATCTCATAGTAGTCGATCTAATTAGCAAGCTTGGGTTGGAGGTTCATGATCATCCAAGTCCATACCCATTGGGGTGGATAAAAATTGATGTAGAGATCAAGGTCATGGAATAGTGTAAGATCAAATTTGTTGTAAGGGCAAATTTTATTAATGAAGTGGAGTTAGTGTTACTACACCTTGGTGTGTGTGTAGTATCATTTGGAATCCACTACATGTATATGAGGGATGGAATCTTCACGAGGAGAGAAAAATATTACTGCCTAATCAAGCACGTGAAATATTTCATCATTAATGCACATAAAGGTAAATCAAATATCTCACTATTAAGTGCCAATCAGGCAAAATTTTTAATTAGTTCATGTAAGAAGTTGTTTTGATTTTGTTGCGAGAGAATCAACTAGGTGATGAATTTGTAAGAGTAAAAGCATCCTTGGAGGGATGTACTAAAAATAAGAAAAAACAATTGGAAGATTTGTTGTAGACACACGAAGGAGTGTTCTATGAGACTAAAGAGATACTATCTAAGATGGAAGTGAAGCATGAGATACAATGGCCACCTGACTCCCCATTACCAAATATTGGGTTGTATAGACAGTTTATTCTAGAAGCATATGAAGTGAAAAAATAATCACACCAACTGTTGGAGTAGGGAATAATTTGAACAAGTACCTCACCTTGTGGGTCACCTATCATCATCGTACCCAAGAAGGATGGGACTTGGCATATGTGTATCGACTATAGATATTTTCACAAGATTACACTTAAGAATCTGTAACCTCTACCCATGATCAATGCTTTGTTAGACTAGTAACAACATGCCAAGTACTTCACCAAGTTGGATCTCAAATCAAGATAGCACCATGTATGTGTCAAAGGAGAATCCACCTCGAAGAACTCCTTCAAGACAAGGAAATGTTTGTATGAATGGTCGATCATTCCATTTGGTTTATGTAAAACATAAACTACATATATGAGATTGATGAATGATGTAGTGCACACATATTTAGGTTCATTTGTTATAGTGTATTTGGATGATATATTGGTTTATAGCTCTACTTGGGAGGAGCATATGTCACATCTCATGCATGTGTTAATAGACTTTGAAAAAACACCAACTACTGGCTAACCTCAAGAAATGGGAGTTTTCTCAGTAGTCATTGGTGTATTTAGGGTATGTGATGGGTGGAGTGGAACTTAAGATAGATCCTAAAAATATGGAGGCCATCATAAAATGGCCAATTCCTACCAATGTCACTGAATTTAGAAGCTTTTTGGGGAAGAAAATTACCCATGGAAGTTCACGACATCCTTTTTAGTGGTAGTTGCACCACTCCATGCCATTAAAACACACGGTAATAGTTTTCAGTAGGGAAAGAATCAACATAAATCTTTTGATGAGTTGAAATAAAATATTTGTCAAGAACCAATTCTCACATTTCCAAAGTTGCAGAATCCTTTCTAAGTGGAGACAGATGCAAATGGGTATTCTATAGAAGAAATTTTGATGCAAGGAGGTAAACTAATATGATATCATTTTGAAATGTTTCATGGGAGAGTCTTAAAAGACCCTACCTATGATAAGGAACTCTATGCCCCGATTCAAGCTGTTAAGAAGTGGATGCACTATTTGATGGGAAAGGAAACCATAGTGCATATAGATCACCAACCATTGCAATATTTTCAGGCCCAGAGTAAGCTTCAACAAACTAGACATTACATGTGAATGGGGTTTTTGCATAAATTTCATACAGTCACTAAGTATAATAAGGGAAACACTAATAAGTTGGAAGACATGCTTTCAAGTCCACCCACATTCAATATTACAAGTTTGGGAACTCTTATGCACATGGATCCTTTTACCCATGATGTATACATAGAGACATACACAAAATATGAGGACTTCAAGGAGGTGTTTCAACAACTAAAAGGCAAAATTCATCTAAAAGAAGGTGATGGTAAGACTGACTATCATCTCTAGAATGGGTTACTATACAATATAGACAAGCTCTATGTTTCTAAAGGTGAAAGAATTCATCTTATAAGAGAGACTCACATCTACAAGATTGCAGGACATTTTGGTGTTAGGAAGACAATTGCTAACTTACAAAGGTGTGTTTATTGGCCCACAATGCAAGAGTATTAGATGATTCATGCTTTGTTGTACCACTAGCCCAGTAATATGAACCAAGGTCTATACCATCTCTTACTTGTACCCACTTGACCTTGGGAAAACATTTCCATGGATTTTTGGGTGATTTTCCAACAACCAAAAAAGGGACACGACTATGTGTTTGTGGTAGTTGATAGGTTCAACAAGATGTGAATTGTTGTGCCTTGTGAAAATACCATAAGAGGATAATAAGCAACGAAAATGTTCTTTGAATAGGTGTGCATACACTTTGGGATACCAAGGAGCATCGGCTCAGACAAGGACACCATATTTATTAGTGCATTTTAGACTACACTTTGGGAGAATATGGACACAAAGTTGAAGAGATCTACAATATTCCATCCACATACAAATGGGCAGATAGATGTAGTCAACAAAATGTTGGTACATATTTTGAGGGGTTTCAATTAGAAGCATCCAAAAACTTCGGATGGAAATCTAATTTGCATTCAACACTCTTATAATAGAGTATTCCATACTTCTATGGGTAAGTCCCCTTTTGAAACTCGCTCTAGATATTTGCCACCTTTGCCTTGGATATTGTTTATGGCATTCAATAAAACATGTTATTCAACACAAGATGAAAACCATCAACAACCACTCACACAATCAAATCAAAGATCAATACACCAATTTGTTTACGTGGTTAAAACCCTAAAACAGGAAAACCTTCCATGACCCCATCCAACATGGCCACTTGATACAATATATTAATGAAAAGTAAATATATTTTACAAGAGAGTTTCTCATAATAAATCATTAGCAAATGAACCTCCATTCTCTTTAGATATAGATCATGGACCAATCGAGTGTTACACATAGATCAATGTAGCTGTTAATATTGAGGAGAACATTTCATGATTTATGGATTACATAATTTCAAATGCATACTAAAGAAACACACTTTTACCGAAAGACATATTAGACCAAGTTGATCTTAACTGACTCCTAAGTGTCTAAATATCCGAGCATTCCCCCTTAAGAACAACATGTGATATGATTGAAGGATTTACAGAGGTGACACAATAGGAGAAGGAAGGAAGTATTAGATCCTATCCCCTCTTAATGACAACTTCTTAGACTCCTAATATAGATCAAAGTTTGGAAAACTTTGCTTTTGTAAGAGACTTTGTGAAAATATCTGCAACTTGATTGTCTATAGGGAAAAAGAGCACTTCAATAACTCGATCATGAATGAGATTTCTGATGAAGTGCATGTGTATCTTGATGTCTTCGCTGCACCGATGTTGAATTGGATATTTGGGAAGTTTTATGGCACTCTTATTGTCGCACCAGAGGGTGGTTGGATGTTGCTGTTGGAATCCAAACTATGAAAAAATTTGTTGAATCCACAAGGCTTCTTGACTTGCATTAACTATTTCTCAGTACTCCGTTTTTTCTGAAGAAAGAGAAATATCTTGTTGTTTCTTAGAATACCAAGTGACATTTCTGGAACCAAGGCTAAAAACATTACCTGCAGTAGACTTTCGATCATGAGGGTTTCCGAATTAATTTGAATCAATGAAACCAACCAACAAAGGAGTCCCCCCTAAACTGCAAGGTATCCCAAAATGAACTGTACCACAAACATACCGAAGTATAGTTTTTGCTCCAATTCCATGTACACAGGTTTGATAAGCCACCTCTTGTAGGTTCATTTTTTCATGGATAAACTTGGGGAGTAGATGAGGAGATTTGGTAGCTGCAAAACCTCTGGTGTATGTCCCTATATTAGTGACATACTAGTCATCAAATTAGCCAATTAGCTACTTGGATTTCTTCGACATACACTTCGCATGCTCATAAAAAATTATCCTGTACATTGGAGCTATGAACAACTCATAGATTTATGTGTAGTAGATTCTGTAGAAATTCTCTAAAAAGTTATGGATATATATGAATATGTGCTTCACTCGATTCCCACTGCTATCCCAGTTGAAAATGGTGCTAGTCTGAGGGATATCCTCCTTGAATTAAGTGGCATGTTATTCTCCATATAACCTTTTGATGAGAGCCACTGCAATTTTGAATGGTGTCCTTAAATGGATGATAGGATAAGTTCCCAATATCCTTGCTATAAAAGTTGTGGGGTTGACCCACTAGATTTTCATGAGGTCTCAATAATTCAAAGGGAACCACAACATCTAATATTCATCAAGTTCCAACATTGGTTGTGGAAATTTGTAACAAACCTCGAGAATTGAGGGTTGGAATGAAGCAATGGATTTATTGATAGTATCTCGGATAAATCAATTGTCAATGTCTGCCCCATTGGTAATCTATGATATGACCTCAGTGTAGGGAAACATTGTAGGTGTGGTTGACCCTGTGTAGCTGTGACTATTTAATTAACTAGTAAACACTAGCATTTGGATTTGTGTTGCCAAAGAGGAGAGGAAATTCATGAAAGTTTTATTCTTTAAATATATGGCGTATACATTTCCCCACTTGTAAACTATCCCAATATCCACACACAACGTTGGGTGTATCCATATATGGGTCTAGGGGTACCAATTTCTAAATTTGGCTTCAATTTCTGTTGCTTCTTCCTAATCAAGGTCGAGCTCAATCGCATATTCTTTCTGCTTTCTTAGTCTTTTGGATGCCATATCTGGATCCTGTAACTCATCCATTTTAGAAATATGCAACATTAGAGAATTTAAATACACCGAATAAAAATGTATGCTTGTTTTAGTGGAAGATCCTTCTAATGAAATAAAACAAGGGATGTTGGAGAATTTCATATCTTTGATATTGGGAATTTCAAAAGTATTTCCATCATTGCATCTATCCATTTCATTTGCATCTTCCTTGGAGCTAGTGGATTGAATGTCTCTAGTATCGATTCGAGGACGATGGTAACACAGAGAGAATCCCAATGGATAATGCAATGAATGTAAATGTTCCTTCTCGTTCCTTGAAGAAATATAGGATAGGGGATGGTTCACCAATGGTTGGCTTAGAAACAATGATTTATTCCCTTATTGCTTGAATTTCATATTTCCTTTCTTTTTCATGCTCAAGGATTTTTGGGTTTGTTTTTACAGTGCCACTTCGACTTTTTAGTCAAATGGAGGAGAGGTTTGGTCTTGGTTGGATTCGAGTGATGGGTTAGGGTTGGATGATGTAGAAGAAGAGGGTACAATTTGTTTTTATGAGGCCCTAACCTTTTAGTGTTTAGAATGGTGAGCACAAGGTTTCCCATAGCCCATGTATAATCATTTCGAAAGAATCA
>ML779594.1:494464-511183 GCA_009831015.1 Picea engelmannii
AATTGAAAGGAAGAAAATAATCAAATTCCGCTAAGGATTGGAATGCTTCCACAAATTACAACTTGCAAATGGGTGATATAAGCTCCTTTGATTGTGATGGACTTGACAAACCTTCGAGCACTTGGAAGCTTGGACGATATCAATGAAATCGAAGGGAAATCACACACATTGGAATGGGAACTTTTATATAGTTTGAAGTTATTTTATACAATAAAGTTGACCATGTCCTGTCACATTTTGAATATGAGCCATTAGTTGTTCTTCTGAGAACCTGTGAGTGTTGGGCATATCTGGCTTAGAGGATGCAATAGGGTGAGGTGCATTAACAAATTGCATTATCGCCATAATTATTTCCTCATGCCGTGCTGGAGGTGTCTCTTCCACAACCAAATAACCTACCATTTCTGACGCAGGGTTGAAACTTTGAGGCAATCGTCCAAAATTGTGAGGGGGTTCCTGAAGGTCCGAAGCAAAGAGAAGGAGATAATATAGAGGTGCTTGAGGAGGAACCAGAGAAATATTTTCCTCAACATAAGTCACAACATTGTCTTGGTAAGCCCAATTTTGATTAGACAAGGGAGGACCAACAGGTCTTATGGAAGGGATAGGAGGCGAAGAAGAGCCGAAGAGGGACTAGGTCGACGATGCCAGATCACAAAACTGTAATAGGCTGACCCACGCTTCGACTTTCCCCATTCACATGACATTGGAGAGGCAGGGATGAAAATGATAGCCCAAATGTGAGGAGAACACAAGAAGGGGAAAAAACCAGGAGAGGAGAGAAAAACTAACAACAAAACCTAAATGAAATGGAAATAACCATGCCTTACCTCCATAAAAGCAGCTGAAGTGACAGGGAAAAGGTCCTTAGAGACCGAATTGATGGCTCTGAGCATCAATGTACCTACTTTGTGAGACCTCGACATTCACTGTATGTGCTCCATTAAAACCTCCTCCTTACGAAGGCACGCTACCATCCTTGTCAATTGAATGTTGCACATACTGAATAGACGATGATGAGGGATGACGACAAGGGGTGTTAACTCGACCCGATGCATGTGTGCCAAATGTCACCCCATCTGGGGAATACTTTAACATATTAATACTATTAACATGTTATTAATATTTTAATATATTAATACATTTCAAAATATTATTAATTTATTATTATTAATTAATATTAGTTTAGTTTAGTAATAGCTTATTATTTTATTAATATAATTACTTTAATACTCTCCAAAAATATAATTACTACCACTACCATCTCTTTAACTATAAACTTGATATTGATATTAAGTATGGATATTGTATTAATTAATAATATATTAATGTATAAATTAATTAATAAAATACATTAATAATATATTTATTAATTAACATGTTACATTAATACATTACATTTAATGTATTCATATTTTAATTTACACATTGCACTGATGTATTAATTAATTAATACATTAATACTTTAACATTATTATTGCATTAATTATTAATATTGATATCAACTATTCATATGCTATTAATTATTCATATGCTATTAATTATTGATAATATATTAATGTATAAATTAATTAATAAAATACATTATTTTAATGTTTATTTTTTATAAAGTCATGAAACATTATCTTTAAACTTTTAGTGTTCCATTTTGGAGTTAAAGATAATGTTTAAACATTTAAAGATTAAAACATTTAAAGATAGTGTTCCATTTATTTTTGATAATCTTTAAACATTTATCGTTAACTCAAACATATTGGCCACATTTTAGTGTGTAAAATTTATTTTCCAACAAATTTAAATGAGTTATTCATTCTTAATGAGAATAAAAAATTCTACCCTAATCATTAGTAAATGGTTAACTAAAACACATTTGTAATATCAACCTCAACCAACAAGTTTGAGCGATTCATTCACTTATCATTAGGGTAAAATTTTCTATTCTAACAATGAGTGAATGATTAGCTCAAACACAGTTGCAATACCAATGTTTACTCTGTAAACTTTGTCAACCAATAAGTTTGAGCTAACCATTCACTCATCATCAAAGTAAAATTTTCTAACTTTAATATCAGTGAATGGTTGGCTCAAACACAACCAATGTTTATTGTGTAAAATTTGTTAGCCAACAAATTTAAATGATTTATTCACTTGAAAACTTCTGTGATTAATGTTATGGTGAGCCAGATCTTCAGGATTCATTGCATAAGATTTTACAAATCAACTTTGTGGAGATCTTCACGATTCATTGCATAAGATTTTACAAATTAGGGAATGGTGAACTCAAACATATTGGCCACATTTTATTCTGTAAAATTTATTTTCCAACAACCTAACAATTAGAGAATGGTTAACTCAAACATATTGACCACATTTTACTTTGTAAAATTTATTTGCCAACAAATTTGAATGAGTTATTCACTCTCCATATTGAATAAAGTTTTCTACCCTAATCATAAGTAAATGGTTAACTAAACACATTTTTAAAACAAATCAACGTGTTAACGGAACAAAATTTATTAACCAACAAATTTGAGTGATTTGAAGGTAAAATTTTCTATCCTTCATGACTAACTCACTACATTTACAATACTAACATATTATTCACTATGTCAAATTTATTAACTAACATAATTTGAGTAAGATCTATTCACTACTTAGTAAGATAAAATCTCTACCCTATCTCTAAAAATAAAATAAAAAATGAAGTGTATAAAAATCCAAACTAAAATTAACCCATAGAAAAAACAATGGAGTGTGTAAAAATCCAAACTAAAATTCACCCAAAAATGTATCCCGTAAAACATCTCACAATCCAAACTACAAGTACGACCAAATTAAGCAAGCTTTGACAATAAAAAACCACTGAAAATGAGAAAGCGTAACATGGAAGTTGTTTTTGACCAACGACCATGGTGAAGTTTAGAACAGATAATATGTGTTAAAGTTTTGATTAACGCATAAATTAATTAATAAAATACATTATTAATATATTTATTAATTAACATATTACATTAATACATCACGTTTAGTGTATTCATAATTTAATATGTAATGTATTAATTAATTAATACATTAATAATTTAACATTAATATTGAATAAATTATTGATATTGATATTAACTATTATTATTATATTAATTAATAATATATTAATATATTAATTAATTATACAATGTATTACTAATGTGTTTATTAATTAACATGTTACATTAACACATTACATTTAATGTATATTAATTTATACATTAGTGTATTAATTAATTAAAAAATTAATACTTTAACAAATTAATGTATTTATGTATTTATGTATTAATACATTAAATAATAGGCTATTAATGTATTAATTAATATATGATTATTTTAGTACATTAATGTATTATCGTATCAATTTATTAATACTTTATTATTGTATGAATAATGTATTATCTTTATTAACTAATTAATATGCTATATTATTACTTTATTATTAGTTTAATAATGTATTAACTTAATTTTTTTTTCCTAAAAAAAACGTAATTTTATTCATCCGAAGAGACAAATTTAAATTTTGTAGGTGCTAGGTGAGCACATTCAGTAAATAGAAATAAAGAGTGTGAGGGCTGATGCTCGAGAGCCATCATGTGCCCTGTACATGATCGCATATAGTGATCCCCTCATGTCCATAGAGAGTTACATTCCAAAAATTACAGTTCAGTAAGTGTCCAACCCCAAAGGGCCATAGAGCATAAATATATAAAGTCTGTTTAGTGTTGAGACATAAGGAAAAAAAAAACGTCTGCAGTGTCGAGTATATACAAAGTAAATTTTTTGAAAACATGCTTGAAAGAGAACAACATTTTAATATTGTAGTTGAGTTGGTTTGTCGATGAACGGTCGGTGGTAGAACCCTTGTGCATAATCTCCATCTGGTTTGGTTATATGACAATGTCCAAAGGGAAGTGGGATTCCTTCCTTTGACAGCGTATCCACTACTGAGTTCCGGTTCCTTTAGAGATGTCGTAGAACAAAATAGTCAAATGTGTCCAGTATATTGTAGATCTCCTCCAAAATGGGAAACAGTAGAATATTGTGGCAGTGTTGGATTTTCCAGGACTAGTTGATGACATTCATGGAGTCACCAAAGAGTTGAATGGTGTGTACCTATTGGCACAGGGGCAGACCCAGGGTTCAACGCTTAAGAGCACACCAACAAATCCCTAACTATAGGCCCTTTTGGCAACACCTGCGAAGTAGATGAAGTCTCACCTGAGGTAGAGACATGGGTGGTTGCAAGACTCAGGTGTCTGCAACCTTAGCTAGGACATAGATCTGTGATTATATCATTTATAGGGCACTCAACATCGTTCATTCATCTCTTATTCACCCTTATTGTACTTCTCAGATAAGACAAAACATCGCACTACTTACTCAGATATAAGATATTTCAGTTCTTAGCAACAACAAAACATATTAGATCCTATAGATCAACACTAAGCATCCTCATACACATCAAATATACTATTCATATACATCTATTGAATCAAAAAGCATAAGAAAATCTATCTAATCATGGCATAGCACTTAACAAGATAGTGAAAACATAAGGAAGCAACAACACAAAGCATGACACACAGGTTTACGTGGTTCACCCGCTCCCTGGGGCTACGTCCACAAAGTCTTCTTCTTCTTTATATCTTTGGTCAATTTGATTACAACACAGAGCTTAACCTGTACTCCGCATAGGATAGGAGATCTGCGTGCACCTCGCCAGATCCTCCTTCCCCGAGTAGATCTAGCACAGAGCCTCCTTACAATTTGTGCACTCAACACTTACAACACTTTCACTCAGGTCTGCAAGCCTCTTACAATCATGCACATAGCATTTACATTCGATCACACAGATGTAATTACTAGCACTAAGCCATCGACACTTCTTACATTTCCTGGCTACTTATTTATACTTTACAACATAGGCCTAAAACATGGGTAAACCCATGGGACAACATCCTTTTCCCCTTACATTAACCCAAAACCCTAAAAGGCCCCCAAAAGTGGGCTGAGATCTCGTGATCTCTGCTTCGCCTAGCGCTCCATCTTTGACAGGGTGTCGATGTCTAAAAACAATCAAATATGACCAAGTGTTCCTCAAAACTTGGTCAAGGGCCAAGAGGCCCCACACACTCACCTGTGACTCGTCCTGAGTCACTCTGGTCTGATCAGCTTCGCTTCGAATGTCTTGAGCTTGACGCGAGCTACTTCAACCTGCTATAGTGCGACAACCTCTTCCTCAGTGAACTCTTGGATCACTGCGTCGCTTACTAGTCCTTCCATGCACTGCTCTGCAGTGATGACAACTTGTTCAAGCTTGGCTACCTGGGTCTCAACTTTAGTGAACAATTGGCGTGCTTTCTCTTGGAGTGGTTGAAGTCGTTGAGAGACTTCCATCACTTTACTTTGCAACATGTGTACATGTTGTTGGGCAGTGCGTTGTTCTGGAAATCGCTTCATTCTCTCGACTAGGGTCAAGGCCTTCAGCTACGCCTGTAGCGTATTTTCATGCTGCTTTGCTTCTTGGAGTTGTGCTTCTAATGTCTGCAATTCTTGGTTCTCTGTGAGATTCCCATAAGTCTGAGCGCTTCTATCGCTCAGCTACTTACACTCCAAAGCCAAGGTTTTTAATCGACCAATTGCGCTATGAGCAATTTCTTCTCTCAAATATCTTACTTCTTGTGGAGTCTCGGGCATGGTACGAAGTTCCAGATCTGTGATGCACTGCTGAAGTTGCTGGATTACCTATTTAACTTGTGCCACCTACTGTGGGACACGTTCTTCAATTTTCACTTCAATAACCGTCACAGAGCGAAGTGCTCTGTGAACTCTTTCCTGTACTTCAAGTTGCTTTGCTAGCAACTAGTCCTTACTCTACTGTAATTGTGCTTTTTCCTCCTCCCACTTTGCTGCTAGGGCAACATTTTCCTATTCTGCCTTTCTCTGTTGTACTATATGTGCACTCTGTACTTGTGCTAAAGTCTGTGTGGCTTGCACTGTGTCTTCTTGAGCTCGTCGAAGACGAGCTTTGACTTTCTCGACAATCTGGCATAATTGGGTGGGCTCATCAGCTGTTCCCATTGTTCCAATTGTCAAGGGTGTTGTAGAAACTGCTCTGTTGGACTGGAGTGCCTACTGCACTTCTTGAAGTTCACCCTTGATCCGACTGAATACCTCCTCCTGCTTTGCTTCTTGCTTTTCTGCGATCTCTAGTGAAGCATCATTCAGCGCAACGATCAAGAAGTGAAAGTCATCCTGTGTAAGGGTAGTATTGAACGTAGTCTGGGTGGCCTTAGTTTTCTTTCGGGACGAGGGCTTTGGTGGGGTAGTCTTCCTTTTCTTGGAGGGATCCTCCTCTTCTCCAGGCAGAGTAACCTCGCCTTTGTTTTGCTCAACTTCTGTGCCACCTAGTTCTTCACCATCACCTCCCTTCGTTGGTGAGATCGAAGTAGTCTTCGTGGATGTGCTATGGATATCTTGAATTTCCACATCCTTCTTAGTCTTGCGTGGTCCAGCTGTATCCGGCATAGCTTCAGGGCTATCCACGTCGGACATCTCTGCAGGGTCCGCTGGAACAAGGAGGTCCGCTAACCATTCCTTGGTAATCTGCTCCAAGTATTCTTCTGTCAACGTGTAGTACGACTGGAGTTGTTGTTTGTGCTCATCTGCACGCGCTGTGATATAGGTGAAGTGGCTGTCTGCACTGAAGTTGATCAAAGGTCTAAACCTATGAAGTGTGTTTGGTGTGAGGCGCGGTGTAGACTGGATTGCATTCTTTAATTGGTTGTAATAAGCATGGAAGACGACATTGGACTGCCACTACTTGTTCATGTCACTGGAGTACCACAACGTACAGAACTTCGTGGCCAGTGGTTCGAAGGGTTCGATCTCCGGAAAAGTGGCGCCTTCTTGCTGAGTTGCTTGTGTTATCTTTTTAGCTCAGGAGGTACTCCACATATGTATCTTGTATGCAGAAGTTACCTTGTACCTACACTACTAGACACTTAACTTTATAATGGGTTTTTATAAAGTTGTTATAAAGTGGTTTTTTTTTATTAAAGTGACTTTTTAATGAAGTGTACCTTCTAATATTAAAGTTCCTTTATTTCATAAAGTGCACTTATGTTATAAAGTGAAATGTACTTTAATATTTTAAGTGATTTATTTTGGAGGGAATGAATTATGCCCCTTGATCTTGTCAAGGCAAGCTTGGATATTGGCCTTTGGATTTAGGGTTGGGGAAGGTGAAAAGACACTTGAGAGGGAAAAAATCATTTTCAAATTATAAGAGAATGCATTGGGTTCAAAACATATTGAGAGATTTTCTGAGTAAGCTTGAGAGAGGAAAGAGGGAACATTTCCCAAGAAAGCTAGGGCACAAATCCCAAGGAGAAATTTCTGTTTGAGAGCTGGGTCATTTTTCTGGTGTTGGAGGCCCTACTGTACGGGTCCGTACAACAAGGGGAAGAGGGCACAAAAACTGAGGCATCTTTGGCACAATTTTTGAGGCTGTTTTGAGCGTTTTTCTTGTTGTTGGGCCATACAAAACAGTCCGTACAAAAGACTATTTGCATGGATTTAGAGGTGCAAATTTTCTAGATGGGTCGTACAACAATACAAAACTTGACACATTTTTCGAGGACAAAATTTTTCTCTTGGATGGAAATTGTTTTATTTTTTATGATATGTACTTTCTTGAAGCTAAATAATAAATATATCTTTCTCTCATTGGGTTTCCCCACAATGGGGTTTTCCTTGACATTGCCTAAATTTCTGAGTTATTCATGGTTGATTGAATGATGTTCATTGTGTTTATTCCACTGCATAAATTGCTTAACAATGTGTATTTATGCTTATGGTAATTTCTGAATGTGGGTTTTAGATATTTCAGAGTTCATGTAAGAAAATTATCTCTAGGTTGCTAAGTGTATGCCAAAATATCATCTTGCTGATTTTTGTCATTAAATTTATACAGCTTGGATGAATTTTTTTTTCTTTTCTCGGGGGAAATGTTCAAGGATCGAGAGGCTTTTTGCTGCAATAATTTTAGGAATAGTTTCCTTGTCCTTGAAAATGGCTGAATTCCTCGCCATCCAAATACCCTAGTTAATAAGTAGAGGTAAAGATTTGATCTTCTTGTTTACAAGGCTTTGTAGCCAGTTTTTCCAAGTCGACTCAAGATAAGTCCCATTCCAATCACAAGGCTATCTTAGGAGGGTGGAAGTTTCAATCCATACTTTCATACTGAAAGGGAAGAAAATGATAATATGTGCTATGGATTTGTTTTCAGATTTGCATAGAGGACACCATCCCCGCCCAACAATTTGGCGCTTTCTCATCTTTTCCCAAGTGGGGACCTTGTCTAACAAAGAAGACTAGATGAAGCTTTTTGTTTTTAGGGGGAAATTAAGTTTCTAGAGTCTACTCCACCACCAACACGAATCTCTTTGGAGGAGGTTGATATTTAGTTCTATATAGACCAGTTTTGGAGTGTATACCCCGTGGGGAGCCTTCTGCGAAATCAATTCATCTTCCCTATCCATGAGCCTAATATGACACATTCGAAGAGAAAAAATACAGTTTTCCCAATGTATGTGGAAACCTCCATCCAAGCCAAGTGAAGCAGAATTGTGCCATCCCTGTTGTAAAATGTTTGTGGTGTATGGGTCTGCAATTTGATTGATAGACGAAACCTTGAAGGTGTAATTGATCTAACCGAACTTGTGGTAGAATATGAGAGTTTCAACTCCTGAGCGAAGGATCCCTCCCAATGCGGACTTGGTTCCCCCTGCCTACTTTCCATGCCAAACCATCACCTACCACATGGAAGGATTTTACCACTACTTTCCAATTAATTGAGCAGTTATGTGTGGAATGATCATTCTTTCGGATCCAATCTCTCACCGAATCAGGTCAAATATACTTGTTGTCCACCACTAGTTACCAGAGGCTGGTAGTTGTTAAAAGTCTCCAACATACTTTGGCAACCAATGGTTTTGAGAAGATGAAAATTTTCTTTAAACCCCATCCACCCAAGGATTTTGGACGTAACAAAAGTTCCCATTTTGCCTAGGGAAAAGTGAAATGTTCTTTAGACCCTGACCACATGAACCGAAAGAAAACATGTTGGACCTTTTCCAGAATCCCTTTGGGAATCTAGGAAAGAGACATCCAGTAAAATGGAATGGCCTCAAGAACTGATTTATTGAAGGTCAATATTCCTGCCCGAGAGATCCACCAAAATATCCATACATTTAGCCTCTTCTCAAGTTTGGCCAAGAGCCACTGCCAATCTTCTTTTTGGTAGTTATTTTCCTTGAGTTGAAAACCCAAGTATTTGATACCTAGAGAGAGGTCATGAGTCGGGAAAGGAAAGAGAGTGTTTTAAATGTCCTCTACCCCTTCAACCAAACCAATTATAGTTAAGGGGTTTTTTTGTGGGTTTATAACCATCCTAGTAGCTGCCCAAAATAGATTGAGCATGTCAGCTAATGTTTCAACATCCCTGGGTCTTCCACTACAAAAAATTAGCACATCCTCTACAAAATGTAAATGGGTGATACAAATATCTGAAGAGGTATGAATTCCTTGGAATTATCCTGAGGAAGAGGCCATTCCAATGGCTCTACTTAGGCCTTCTGCAACCAATAGGAAAAATAGTGGAGAGAGGGGAAATCCCTGTCTCAAGCCCCTTTCCGAAGTGAAGAATGGTGAGGCTGCCCCATTTATAAGGACAAAAAAGGAGACAGAGGAGATGAAATCCATGATCCATTTAATGAAGGGAACCTTGAACCCCAAGTGTGTAAGTAGTAGTCTGATAAAAGACCAGCTAACACGATCAAATGCTTTTGATAGATCTATCTTCAGGATGGCCCCTTTTTCTCGGGAGGATATGAGGCTGTGTAATCCTTCCTGGGCCACTACAATGGCTTTGTGTATCTATCTTCCATTCAAGAAACCAAAATTTTCTTTTGATATATAGGCCGATATGACAAGTTTTATGCGTCTTGCAATGGTTTTTGCCAATATTTTGTATATACTATTGCAGAGAGAGATAGGCATGAACTCATCAAAAGAAAGGGGTTCATCTGTCTTTGGAATAAGAGATAAGAAATTTGAGTTGAAAGGGGAATGTATCCTACCATTCCTTCTGGATTCTTTGACTACATGGAGGAGATCAGATCCTAACAACTCATAAAAGCCAATATAAAATTCAATCGGCCACCCATCTGGCCCCGAGCTCTTATCTTTCTGGAAACTATGGAGTGTCTCCTTTAGTTCCTGTTCATTGACTTCCACGAAAATATTTCTGTTCCATTCTTCATCCACAAACCTCAGGTAATAAAGAGAT
This sequence comes from Picea engelmannii, assembly GCA_009831015.1. NCBI lineage: Eukaryota > Viridiplantae > Streptophyta > Pinopsida > Pinales > Pinaceae > Picea > Picea engelmannii. The sequence goes on from ML779594.1 coordinate 504,843, forward strand.
AACCGAACAATATTTGAAAGATTCGCTCTTTGCTTTGCCTTGAACAAGGATTTGAAGTGATTTTTCCCCATCTTGTCCAGTCCTTTGAATGTTGAAACCATCCTGCCTTCTTGGTCTTGGAGTTTCCAAATTGTGTTTTTGGATTTTCATCCTTTTGCATAAGCATGGAAGAATTTGGTATTCTCATCCCCCTTGTCCATCCAAATAGCCCGACTTTTCAGTCTCCAGGTCGATTCTTGCTCAACCAACAACTTCCTATGCTTAGATTCAAGTGTTTTTAGAGTTTCCCGCGAGGTTTCTGACACAAACCCCAAATCGATCGAATGATAAAAATGTTCAATTTGAGCTTCTATGTGCTCAAGTTCTTGTTCCTCCTTTTTTTGTTTTGCTTGGGCCTAAGGGATCACCAATTGTTTAATTATTTTGAGGTTGTTGGCAAAATGCAACGCAACCGGAAGTCCTAAGAAAGGGTCATAAGGAATCGATTTTTCCTTTACCTGGTTTTGGAAGTTTTCATTAGAGAGCCAAGAGGCATTTAATTTGAAAGGGGATGACGGCTTATCCGACCCGTCTTCCAATTCTAGCCAAACCAGTGAATGATCTGATTCTCCCCTAGAGCCGATCCACTGTCCAACTTGGAAGTGAGACTCCATCAACTTTTTTGAAACCATAAATTGATATAGGCATTTGGCTACCCTAGCTTCACATGTCCTCATATTTCTCCAAGTAGGGAGAAGTCTCTGGGGGGTGACATCGAGAAGGTCAGTGGGTGACAGAGGATGGGAGAAAATAGCGGAAAGGTGCTCTGGGTGAGCATTTGGGCCACAAACCTCCATAGCTCCCAAAGAAAAATTCAAGTCTCCCCCCAGAATGAGATTATCAACCTTCAACAAATCAAGCTTGAAAACAAAATCCCAAAAAGGAATCCTCTTTGAATAGGGGCCATAAATATTCATAATTTAGAATTCCTTTTCCATAGCTTCCACAAAAATGTCCACCCCGAGACAAGAGTTTAGGTCCCAAGCATTTAAGAGTTTAATAGAACGAGAAATCCATGCAGTTATCAAACCACCCGATCTACCATTAGCATCAATACCTGAGAAATTCCATCCTTAGAGCAGAGCTTCAAGGGTAATGGTTGCAGTTGCAGAATCTTCCATTGTTTCTTGGAGTAGTATGATATCCAGTTGATGAGTGAACATCAATATTTTTATTTAAAATTACTTGTGGGGGCTCGCCAAACCCCTACAATTGAAAGAGAGTAGTTTCATGGGGAAACCTCACCCAGGGTATGCACTGCTCTAAATGCCCTAACAATAATCCATTGTTTTCCTGAAGCGATATCAATTAGGGAACAATTTTTTGCATTTGAGAGGAAGGAGGAACACCCCCAAACTTTTTTTTGTAAATGAGAGTCAAGATTTTGTCCAAGCCTGTGATCTTCCGATGAAGGGCCAAGTATAGTCCTATTACCAAGGTGAAAAAGGATGGTTCATTCGTCCGAGATCTCAGAAGAGGGATCATCATTGGATATTGAGGAGAGGGGACCTGAGCAGGGTGGCGGGAGCAGGGCGCAAGCGGATATGGAGGGGAAAGTGACATGAGGGGTATAACGAGATTTTTTTAGGGTTGATGGAAAAGGGGAGTGTAGGTCAAGTAGGGAGGGCGAGGGGGCTATCGAGATTGAGAAATTTAAAATCTTGTAAAGGATTATGTACATACATAGGGATAGAAAGATGCATACCCAAAAAAGCATCATAGGAGGGCGTTTGAAGAGTTCCTTGTGAAAGAAAGGGCACCTGAGCCAGTGCTGGAGAGGGAGCCAGACCTTGTTCGTGCGATGCAGAGTCGAGTACTCTTCCGACTTGAGCCTGTAGAGAGACCATGTGTATACTTCCCGGACTAAGAAGAGAGCTTGAGGAGGACAAGGTCGATGAGGAACCCGATCTAGATGGAGAAGTCGGTCCTTGTTGGGCCTTAGTCTACGGGGCCGAGAAGAGTTTGAGCGCTCGCGATAAGGCTGAGGGAAGTATTTGAGAATATATCCATGGGAATGACATCTACGACATTGAAATGAGATGCCCTCATAGTCAAGGATATGTGTCCTGGATCTGCCCCTGTCTGTGATGTTGAGCTCTTTCCGCAAACCTCCACGTATGTTTAATGAGACTAGTATATGTGCAAGAGCCATATCCCCAGTCTCTCGAAAGGAGAAATCAACATCCAAGTAAGTTCCCAACAAATTCCCTATAGCTTGAAGAACCTTTACTGATGAGAGATGAGGAAGAAGCCTTGGAAGATGAACCCAAATGGGAAAAGAGTCCATTCTTTCACATGATGCATCGAAAGTGGGATCCCAGAGTTTTAGAATCACCAGTGTTGAACCGATAGTCCAAATTCTAGTTAGGTCTCGTGAATCTTGTTCGACCTCTGCAATTATGATCAAAAACCACCCCCGTGAGAGTCACGTGATCTGAGGGGGGGGGGGGGTTGTGAGTCGAGACCCAAGAAAAACCTGCCCAAGCTTTTAGGGTTTTTTCATTGAAGTGAGGACTATAGAATTTCCCCACCACATATTTATCGATCATCTCCACAACCTCAACCAAAGATAAATCTTCTCCCAATATCAGATTCGAAGTGTCTGATGAGATTCCAATGCACTTACTCCTCTTCCGACGCTTGTAGCCCAAGGGAGTGGCCACTTCCCCTTGAAAGTCTAAGGGCCTAGAGACCTCTTGTAGTTCAACTTGGAAGTGAGACTTCCAACTTGGAAGTGAGTCTCCATCAACTTTTTTGAAACTAGAAATTGATATAGGCATTTGGATACCCTAGCTTCCCATGTCCTCATATTTCTCCAAGTAGGGAGAAGCCTCCGGGGGGTGATATCGAGAAGGTCGTTGGCTGACAAAAGATGGGAGAACATAGCAGAAAGGTGCTCTGGGCGAGCATTTGGGCCAAAAACCTCCGTAACTCCCAAAGAAAATATAAAATCTCCCTCTAGAATGAGATTATCAACCTTCAACAAATCAAGCTTGAAAACAAAATCCCAAAAAGGAATCCTCTCTGAATAAGGGCCATAAATATTCATAATTCAGAACATTTCCCATACCTTCCACAAAAATGTCCACCCCGAGACAAGAGTTTAGGTCCCAAGCATTTAAGAGTTTAATAGAATGAGAAATCCATCCAGTTATAAAACCACCCGATCTACCATTCGCATCAATACCTGAGAAATTCCATCCTTAGAGCAGAGCTTCAAGGGTAATGGTTGCAGTTGCACAATATTCCATTGTTTCTTGGAGTAGTATGATATCCGGTTGATGAGTGCAAATCAATCTTGTTAGGGATGATTTCTTGTGGGGGCTCACCAAACCCCTACAATTGAAAGAGAGTAGTTTCATGGGGAAACCTCACCCAGGGTATGCACTTCTCTAAGTGCCCCAACAATAGTCTGTTGTCTGCCTGAAGCGATATCAATTAGGGAATGATTTTGTGCCTTTGAGAGGAAGGAGGAACAACCCCAAGGTTTTTTTGTAAATGAGAGTCGAGATTTTGTCCAAACCCGTGATCTCCCGATGAAGGGCCAAGTATAGTCCTGTTGCCAAGGTGAAAAAGGATGGTTCATTCCTCCGAGCTCTCAGAAGAAGGATCATCACTGGATACTGAGGAGAGGGGACCTGAGTGGGGTGGCGGGAGCATGGCGCAAGAGGATATGGAGGGAAGAGTGACATGAGGGGTATAACGAGATTTTTTTAGGGTTGATCGAAAAGGGGAGTGTTGGTCAAGTAGGGAGGGGGGAGAGGGGTGTTGTTGAGATTGAGAAATTTAAAATCTTGTAAAGGATTATGTACATACATAGGGATAGAAAGATGCATACCCAAAAAAGCATCGTAGGAGGGTGTTTTAAGAGTTCCTTGTGAAAGAAAGGGCACCTGAGCCAGTGCTGGAGAGGGAGCTAGACCTTGTTCGTGTCATCCAGAGTCGAGTACTCTTCTGACTAGAGCCTGTAGAGAGACCACGCATATACTTCTCAGACTAAGAAGAGATCCCGAGGAGGACAAGGTAGACATGGAACTCGATCCAACTGGAGAAGTCAGTCCCTGTTGGGCCTCAGTCTGGGGGGGTCGAGAAGAGTTCGAGCGCTCGCGATAAGGCTGAGGGAAGTATTTGAGAATATATCCATGGGAATGACATCTACGACATCGAAACGGGATTCCCTCATAGTCAATGATATGTGTCCTGGATCTGCCCCTATCTGTGATGTTGAGCTCTTTCTGCAAACCTCCACATATGTTTAATGAGACTAATATACGTGCAAGAGCCATATCCCCGGTCTCTCGAAAGGAGAAATCGACATCCAAGTAAGTTCCCAACAAATTCCCTATAGCTGGAAAAACCTTTACTTACGAGAGATGAGGAAGAAGCCTTGGCAGATGAACCCAAATGGGAAAAGAGTCCATTCTTTCACATGATGCATCGAAAGTGGGATCCCAGAGTTTTAGAATCACCGGTGTTGAACTGATAGTCCAAATTCTAGTTAGGGCCCGTGAAGCTTGTTCGGCCTCCGCAATTATCATCAGAAACCACCCCCGTGAGAGTCACGTGATCTGTGGGGGGGCGGGGGGGTTATGAGTCGAGACCCAAGAAAAATCTACCCAAGCTTTTAGGGTTTTTTCACTGAATTGAGCACTATAGAATTTCCCCACCACATATTTATCGATCATCTCCACAACCTCAACCAAAGATAAATCTTCTCCCAATATGATATTCGAAGTGTCCGATGAGATTCCAATGCACTTACTCCTCTTCCGACGCTTGTAGCCTGAGGGAGTGGCCACTTCCCCTTGAAAGTCTAAGGGCCCAGAGATCTCTTGTACCCCCTCACCAACACCGTCCCAACCATTAAGATGAGATGGGAGTAAGAATGGGGCGATAAATCCATCCGATGAAGCCCAAGCTTGTGGTTCATAAGTCACTCCCGACCTCGCGTCAGGAAAGGGACAAGAACCAATAAAATTTGCATCCAATTCCTGGAGTACTTGCCAAAAAGGAACATTAGAAGCTACCTTCGAAAAAACCCCACTGCAAGTAGTCGATTCTGACCGACCCTCTACAAAATAGCTCGGCATAGACGGTTCTGAAAATGTCCAGGAGGTAGGAGAATGAAGCAAAGAACCCACCGAAGTCCGTGGAGAGTGTAAAGTAGAGACCCCAAATCCCTCCGAGAGCTCCTCAAAACTAAATTGAATGAAGGGAGAGGAAACCAGAGACCTAGAAAACCTATCCCTTGAAGGCGATCCAACTGAGGTCAACGGGTCTATAAGGGAAACTGCAAACGTGCCCAGAGCCGCAACTAGTGAAGGATGAAGTGGAGTGGGGAAACGAGGAAGAATATCGCTTTGAGCCTCCACATCAACTCTCGGAGAAAACCTGTTAGAAAAATGAGAAGGGATGCCAACTGGCGGATACCACTGTAACAATTCAGAGGGATCCGACGAATAAACGACTTCATTGTCATAGGTGGCCATGATTTAGGTAAAGCTACGTGGAAGAGAGCCTGACACCTACTACCAACCGCTAGCAAGGAGGGGAGTTGCTAGGTTAGCTGCAGGGTGTGTCATGAGATGGGAGGAGTGGTAAGATGGGAAGGAGTGTCTTGCAGAAGAGGCCAAAAACAACAGAGCCCCCATCTCCTATATTCGAACTCATTTTTTCCAATGTATTAACTTTATTATTATTAGATGTATTACTTTATTATTATTTACTTTAGTAATGTATTATTTTATTAACAAATAATGTACTACTTTATTAATCAAAGTAATTAATTAATATGTTACATTAATACATTGCAATATATATTTATTTAATAATGAACAATGTATTAATTATTATTATTATTATTATACATTATATTAATGTAATAATTAATTAGTATATTAATAGTTTATACATTAATATTTTCAAACAATTAATACATTAATAGTTTATTAATCCTCCTCACACATGTTACAACTAGCTACAATCACATTTAAGTAAAAGGTGGTTGATATATTCCAGCCATTAATTTTAAAAGGTGGAAAATGACCTATGAATAGGCTTATATCAACCACTTTTTACTTAAATATGGTTGTTTCTAGTTACTATTCAAATGATCAATGCTGAGAAGTCACAAGGATCATAATGCCGGTAAGAATGTATAATACCATAGAAATTTTCATATGTAATTATGAAAATTCGGTCTTAAATAAAATATTTATGAATATCTTTGCATTTTATGTTTTCAACATATAATTTGAGTAAATTGGTGGTAAATTCCAGTTTTTTTGGTTCCAGATTATCCT
>ML779595.1:35862-49636 GCA_009831015.1 Picea engelmannii
AATGTTATCCTTTAAAGTTCCTATGAATACATCAATAAAGTGCTCATATGGAATATATGTTACCTTTATATTCAATCTTTGGAAGTTCTTAATGTGCTCTGTAACTAAACCCTTTTGCTTGAGATTGATCAATTGGCTAAAGATGGTATTGCTCCTTGTATCCTCATAGTGTGCTATCATTTCTTCCATGAAAATTGTCCAAGTGATGAGTGATTTACGATAACAAAGCCATTGATACCATACAAATTGATTGGGTTCTAAATATAAAGAAGCAATTTGTACCTTTTGTGTATGTGGAACATTATGTAGATCAAATAATTTCTCCATCTAAAGTATCCATGTGATTGGGTCCTTGCCATCAAAATTCCTCATATCGATCTTATGAACATGGTTGGCCTTCAACCCAAAGTTGGAGTTTCTCCCTTCTTGATTCACCTTCCTTGTGTCCTCATCATGAATTTCATGGGATACATTTTCACTTTTAGGTGTCCTCTCTATTAGGAAAATTTTCAATCCTTCCATGATCTCCCCTTTTAAACCATCCATCTTATTATTTATTGCCTCCAACTTAGCTTCTGTTGAATCCATCATCTCTTGTAGTTGATATTTTGTTACTGTCTTCTTTTGTAAATCATTTATGTCCCTACGCATTTCTTCACCTTCATCAAGAGTCCAAGTAGGATTGTCTGGAGGCTTATTTGGTGTAGAAGTTCCCTTTTTTGGTGGCATGTTGGCCAAGTATCACTTTAAACCTTGATTTTGAGGTGGTTCTGCTAGACAATATTCCTTTTATTGTATCTCCAAAATTTCGGCCCTTCTGAGTATGAAATTTTATTTTTTGTACCTCTCTGATATTTCTTCTCTACAATGCCATGGGTTTAATCAAAATTGGATGTGCCCAGTGGAATTTATGGTAACTTCCCCACAACTTGTTGATTTTTTTCCTTTCCAGGAGATCTCACTTGTATAGCATGCCTCACACAAAATAATTGATATAAAATTCTGAAACTCGTATCGAAACTACTACGGGATGTCCACTATCCATTGAAACTAGTCTCACTTAATTTGGATACTCTAAGAAGATGTTATGATTTTTTTACCCGGAACACCTTCTTGAGACTAGTCAGATACCCTATCTTACACATGGTGTATATACAAATGTAAGATGACCCATAATCTGAAATTGTTACCATAGATACCTTACTTATTTCTGTGAATAGCCTCCATATTTCAGGGTTTGAAACATTACAGAAAATTTTTTATAGCAAAAATTCCGCAATGACTCAATTCAGGATGATTCCAGAACCCTATCTTACAAAGGTTGTATCTCCGAAAGTATAAGGCCTCAGGAGTTGAAATTTTAACCCAACATACCATGATCTGTCTACTAAATATCCTCCAATCCTTTCCTTTTGAATCATTTTACAAAACAATTTATAGAAAAAATTCCAAGGTGTCTTAGATGTAGCAGCAAAACCCCAAGACCTTGAGCTCTGATACCATATGTTAGGAATCAAATATAAATATAGCATAGAAAAACCTCAAAATAAGTACTCAATGCCTTGAAAAAGAGATTAATTCAGATAATAAGCCTCTTTGAGGGGGAAACCTCGTTATTCCCACATAAATTTCCAAATACCCGATGATTCCAAATGAAAATGTCTCCTTGGTATATATAGGAGACTAGGAGGTATAATTACAACTAATGGACTAAAGGCGACATAAATAAAATAACATTACTAATGTAATATACCCCAATTAAGGGGTAATGAGCCACTATTTAGGGATTAACATTGAAGGAAACTCATGTCCTAGCAGTAAAGAGGATCTTCATATATCTTAAAGGAACAACAGAGTTTGGATTGTGGTATCCAAAAGGGAACAAGCTGAATATGGTCACCTATGCAGATGCAGATTGGGCAGGAAGCATTGATGATAGAAAAAGTAATAGCGGAGCAACCTTCTATTTGGGTGATTGTCTGATATCTTACTTAATTAAAAAGCAGTCCTTAGTATCATTATCTACACCAGAAGTAGAATATATTGCAATAACAACTTGTTGTACTCAGGTTCTTTGGATGAAGCAAACCCTACTAGATATACAAGTAAGGTATGATGAGCCCATTTCAATATTCTATGACAATACCAGTGCTATTAGTACCTCCAAGAATCTAGTGATGCATTCTAAGACCAAACATATTCCGATCAAGTTTCACTTTCTGCTGAAACAAGTTACAGAAAAGAATATCAAGTTAGAGTATATTCGGACTAAGGAACATATTGCAGACATCTTCACTAAACCTCTCCCAAGAGAGAGATTTGAGTATCTTCGATAGAAACTTGGAATAGTTTCTACTCCAAAGTGATCTACATGTCTTTTTCTAAGAAGACAAGGAAATAGAAATCATCTATGAAGATACAATAAAGGAATTTTAATATGAATGCTTTTCTATATGTCAATAGTTTACTTCATCAGAAAGTATAAAAGGAAAAAATCACTGAAAGAGAGAAATTTCATAAGCAAATTGTCAGGGGGAGTTACCCTTTTCCATTGATGCCAAAGGGGGGAGAAAAAATAGAAGCATGCAGACAAGGGGAGCAATGGTCATAGGGGGAGCATGAGTGTTTCCATCAATTTCAAAGGGGGAGATTGTTGGAAAATTGATTGTCATTGATGTCAAATTTAGAGGAATTCTAGCAGCCTCTAGAAGTAATGGGTATAATTGAATAAGTTTCCAAAGTGGTCCCCTTATGGCGTATCTTTAAGCATGGCCTTCATGGGAAGACACTTTGAAGAATTTTACAAGAAACTCAGAGGTGTGGTCATGAGGCTCAAAGTTGCCCAAGGAAAATGAGATTGAAAAACATTGCAAGTACATACAAAACCCTCATGGATGGATAGTCAACATCATTTCGTTTCCAATGGTAGGTGGTACATCATGTAGTTCCTCATAGTTGAGGATTTATTATGTCTTGAAGTTGGAAGCCCCAAAGAATGGTTAATAAGTCGCTAAACAATTGCAAAAAGAAGTTACAAGTCATTAATTAAAGGGTAAAATGGTTATAACAAGAAAGTACAGGTCGACCCTAAAGTGAAGTAAATAATTCACTTAGAAAAGTATAAATACACCTTAAGAACCTTCTCATCTTTACACATAATTTCAATTCTTATCTATATTTCAAGTGATCTATTGGCAAATATGAAATGGAGAATCTGAGGCAGAAAAAGAGTAAGGAGTGAAAAAGTTTCGGGATTGCAGAGGAGAGCAAGGGTTTTCTGATAAACCCTAATCAGGCTGACCCCTGTGAGTTAGGCTACTAGTATTCCACAAGGCACCCCCACGGGTTGTTTAGTGCCTGTCATGTGAGGCCCCACCTGATAACTGGCATATGTCCAGTGAGGTTAAGCCAGATTTGAAGAAGGATGCTTGGTTCAGGTTGCAACAAGGTATGATGATACACCAAGGTGGTTACAGAGTCTGAGATGGTATGTATCAGTTCTACTTCATAAGTAAAGGTATGTTTTTTATGTGTTTTTTTTAGGATTTTATCATGGATGGTATGGCACATGCTCAAGAAATTTCTTGAAGACCCTTTTTCGTACATGGTTGAGGTTCATGTCTTGGTGATATTGATACATGATTGAGACATATCCTTGGTACATTGTCTATGGTTTTTATGGTTCATTGTTAGAGGCACATATTTGTGATATTAGCATATATTTGAGGCATATACTTGGTATATGATCTTGGTTGTTATGGTGCATACTTGAGCCATATCTTGGACACATTGGATTATATTTTTGGTATATGGTGTATGACATGACTGAGACATATCATGAGTGATATGGTATATGGTTGAGGTACATGTTACGGTACAGGTTCTAGTACATGATATGGTGATGGTTTTGGTATCCATGTGAGTGGATCTGGTTATAGTTGCTTGATGAAGGTATATCAGTGGCAAAGATAGTGACAGGGACAGTGACAGGTTGGATGATTAGTTGATCATCAGTTATAGTTTGATGTGACAATGACAATGATAGGTTGATGTATCATTGACAGTGGTAGTTACATGTTGATCAATGGTAGTGAAAGTTTGAGTCTACATTTATATTTCAGGGTAGTAGGATGGGGCAAGGAAAGGGGGTCGTAGCCTCCTTCCGGTTGGTGCCATAGAACTCAGGGAGTTGGAGCTTCCCTCAAGTTGGATCCTGTAAATGAGGGGGTCGTAGCCTCCTTCTAGTTGTAGATGGAGAATTCAACGATTTATAGCTTACTTTAGGTTGGTGCCTATAAATCAATGGGTTGGTGCCTCCTTCCAGTTGGTGCTGGAGAATTTGGAAGTTGGTGTTTCCTATGAATGTAATCCTTCACATATAAGAAAGAATTATGTGGTTTTCTCCCATTTGGATTTCCACGTAAATTATGGTGTACTGTGTATATATGGTTATTTTTTATGCTCTATTGATTGATATTACTCATGATATATTGATGATATACTTCCAATAAAGTTAATGACTAGATGTTATGATTAAAAGTGGTAAAATATTGCATAATATTGATTCACCCCCTCCACACCCCCCCCCTCCCCCCCTTTCTCAGTATTCCAACAAGTAGGACATTTTCTGCCTTGAAATCCTTACTTCCAGGCTTGACTATGCCTTTCCCTATAATTTTAGGTTGAGTTGTCATTGCCAAATGAAACCGATCCATCTGATTTTATTTCTTCAGAGTTATAAATCTATTCTTGTCACTTGTCATATGCTTTGAACAACCACTGTCAACGTACCAATCACTTCTTCTACTTTGGGTTTGTAGTGCAAGGGAACATTATTCAAAATTTAGGTTATCTTGTTTCCTTATCCAATTTCTTGATGGTCCTTTTACATGATTGTTGAAATCCTGCTTTGGTTCCTTTGGAGGAACTTCTAATCTACAATCTTTTTCCATATGTCCAAAATTTTTGCATTTGTAGCATTCTACTTCATCTTCTAGTGACCCAAAACTGTTATAGTTTCTACTATATGCTTCTTGAGGCTTTCTGAGATGATTAATTCTAGAATGACCTTCATAATTGATTTTGTTCTTAGAATAAGCTTTGTAGTTTATAGCCTTGTGCCCAAAATTATTACAATAATAACATGAACCAAGAAAGATAGTTTGATACCTGGGAGATCTTCTTAATGATATTGTTTTTATGTAGTTTTCTTCTTGATTTATTTGCATGGTGGGTTGTTGATTCTGAATACTTGGTATTCTAGACTATGCCATCCTTATGTAATCTTATTCTTGAGTTCTTTCAACTTCCTGATTGTTCTCATTTGAAGGCTTGCATTTGTCCTTCTTGGTGGATCCTCTTGCGAATTATGCATACATATTTTGTTTTGCTTCTTATTTTGTAGTCATAGAGATTGAACTCTTCTCCACACATGTCTGGTTTTATCCTAGTCCAAACCTACCATAATATGTCCTTTGAGCATTGATGATCTCGTCCAGTATTTTGATGTTGTTCTGCTACATGACTTTTTTTCTGAATTTTTTTTCTTAGTGAAACTATTTCTATTTCCAAGCTCTCCTTCTCTTTCTCTTTTTCTTCTAACTGTCTTTTGAGTATTTCTTTAATCCTTCTGGATTCCTCCACTTGGACTTTTCGGTTCATAATTATCTTTTGATATTCTTTGGGAATTTGAGAAATCTCCTTTAGCTCGAGTAATTCTCCCTTGAGTGATTTGTTTTCATTCCTCTCTTTATTTAGTTTACTTAAGGCACTAATTAGTTATTCTTCAAGATCTACCTCACCTTCTTCTTCATAATATTCTTCATCATTTTCAAAATCCATAAATAATGCATTTTCTGAATCACTATCACTATCATCATCCTCATCTGATGAGGAACTGTCCTCCTTTGAGTAAAGAATTTTCTTAAATAATTTCTTTATGTTTCTTCTCTAGTCTTCCTTTTTATGTTTCTTTTATTTCTTGAGAGATTATTCTTCATCACTATCTCACTTCTTAGCATAAGGAAGTTTAGAATAAAAATGATCAATTTTACCACAATTAAAGAATATTAAGGGAATCATACCTTTGTACTTGATGGTTCCTCTCTTCAACCTCCTTACAAAGTTGGCTATTTCTTCATATTCATCTGAATCATCACTACAACTGCAACTTGGCTTTGAATTTTTCTTGTTTTTCTTTGTCTTCTTGGATGCTTCAAAAGATGATTCCTTCCTGGGTAGATTATCACGCTCTATTCTCATTTCATAGGCTGTAAGGATTCCATGTAACTTGTCCATGCTCAAGGTGGCAAGATTTTCTCTTTCTTCTAGGGCTGAGACTTTAGGATCAAATCTCATTGGAAGAGACCTCAATAGATTTTGAACAATTATTGGTTCTTTAATTTTTTCACCCAGTCCTTTAATAGCATTTACTATTTCATTGACATGTAAAAAAGTAAGTTGCGATATCTTCATTTTCTTTCATCTTCAGTTGTTCAAACTTACCTCTATCTGTTTGAAGTTTTCCCTCCTTTACTTTAGTATCTCCATAAATGTTTTGAAGTTTGTCCCAAAGATCCTTTGCAGTATCACAATCCATGAATTTGACATACATTGATTCATAGAGGCCATTCAGAATAACATTTTTACCCTTTGAATTATTTTCACTGAGTTTCTTCCTGTCTCTATCGGTTGGAGTAGTGGAAGGTGTTGTGTATCCATCTAATACTACTTGCTAGGCATCAAATCTGTGTGCCTGTACATATGTTTTCATATTTTTTCTCTAGAACACATAGTTCTATCCATTAAACTATAGTACTCCAATCTTAGAGTACTCCATGATCTTCCTTCCAGTGATTAAACTGTTTTCTGAAGGACATGTTCTGACACCAATTGTTGGAATACTGAGAGGGGGGTAGAATTAGTATTATGCAATATTTTACCACTTTTAATCAGAATATATAATAATCAACTTTATTAGCAGTATATCATCAATATATCATGAGCAGTGCCAATAAAAAATGCATAACAAATAACCACAGATACACAATACACCATAATTTACATGGAAACCCAAATTGGAGAAAACCACAGAAAACCACAGAATGCTTTCTTATATATATAAAGATTACATTCATAAGAATCCACAACTCCCTGTTTACAGGATCCAACCTGAAGGAAGCTACAACTCCTTGAATTCTCTAGCTACAACTGAAAGGAGGCTCCAACCTCCTAATTTACATGCTCCAGCCTGAAGGAAGCTCCAACTCCTTGAATTCTTCCACCTCAACCAGAAAGAGGCTATGACCCCCTTTCCTTACCCCATCATTTCATCCTAAAATATAAATGCAGACTCAATCTGTCACTACCACTACCATTGATACATCAAATTGTCACTGTCACTATCACATGAACCTATCAATGTCACTGTCACATCAACATGTCACTATCACTATCACATCGACCTGTCACTGTCAATATATCACTAATATACCATCATCAACTCATCATTGTCAATCTGTCACTGATATACCTATCATTGTCACTGATACTCAACATCAAAGAAACCATATCCAGTCACATATATTATATCAAAACATATGCCCAATATCAAGTATCCAAACCATGTGCCAAAGTATACCTCAAGCAAGTACCATAACCATGTACCTCAAGATATGCCTCAAATATATTCCAACATCACAAAGATGTGTCTCTAACAATGAACCATAACATCCATAAACCAAGTATCAAGGATATGTATCAAGCATGTATCAATATCACTAAGACATGAATCTCAACCATATGCAACTATGAACCAAAAAGGCCTCCAAGACATGCCTTAAGCATGTGACAAACCATATGTGATACAAGTATCAAATACACATAAAAACATATATTTACTCATGATAATAACATGATGGATATCATCTCAGACTAACAGACAACTTGGTGCATATCATCTTCAACAAACATAAGAAGGCATCTTCAATGAATTTGTCTCATCCTCGCTAGAAAAACACTAGATATCTGGTGGGGCCTTGTGGGACAAGTGCCATACAACCTGCAGGGGTGCAACGCGAGACACCTGTAGCCTGACTCGTGAGCGTCAACTAAATTAGGTTTTCCAGAAATCCTTCACTTATGTAACTCTGATACTTCTGCACTCCTTACTTCCTCGGATTCACTATGAAAATATCACTTGAGATATAGATATTCAATGAACTTGTGTATATACTAATGAGAGGATTCCTGAGGTGTATTTATACTTTTCCAAGTGACTTCTTTCCTTATATTTATGGCTGACTTGTACTTTCTTGTTATAACTATTTTACCCTTTAATTAATGACTTGTAACTTCTTGTTGCAACTGTTTAGAGGCTTCTTAACCATTCTTCAGGGCTTCCAACTTTAATATGGAATAACTCCTCAACCGTGAGGAACCATGTGGCATACCACCTACCATTGGAAATAGAATGACAAGGACTACCCATCTATGAGGGTTTCAGATGTACTTGTAATGTTCTTCAACCTCATTTTCCTCAGTCAACTTTGGGCCTCATGACCACACCTATGGGCTTCTTGTAGACTTCTTCAAAGCATCTTCCCATGAGGGCCATGCTAAAATCTACACCATAAGGGTACCACTTTGGAGACTTATTCAATCATACCCTATTCTTATAGAGGCTTCTAGACTTCTTCTAAAGTTGACATCAATGACAATGAATTTTTCAACAAATAGCTTATATTCTTGTATTTGAATCATCAAATATCTTTAGAATATTTTCTCTTTATTGTGGTTCTTCACCACCTCCATGAAAGGCAAGGTAATTCAGATTTTGGATAAATCATCAATCAAATTATAACTCATCTTATGTGGGGTCTTTTCCTAATTAGAAATTGTTAGTTGCTTTGTTGGTTTTGCAGTATTTTCTTTTGTCTTTTATTTTTCAGGTGCTTCCTTTGTTTAGAATTTATTCACTTGTGCTCTATTCTAGACCACATTATCTTATGAATGATCAAGATCTTCTTTCTCATCAAAAATGTAAAAAGATAATGGTCCTTCATCCATCTGCAATAACTCTGAAATTTCATCTCGAGTGATGTCTGTCTCTTGATCATCATTCTCAAATATTTCTTCCTCCACAATCTATGCTAAGACCATTGCATTAGGATTTGGCACTCTTGGTGCTCTGGGTATATGTTCTTCATTTTCGTCATTTCTCACTCTTTGGTTTTAGACAAAAATTCTTGTATTTTGATTTAATGGTACACAATTTTTGGCTCTTTTCAACTGAGTAATATCATTTTTCATCTTTCTAATGGTTTTTCTCATTTGAGAAAAGTCAGTTATTTGTCTTATCTCTTGTGCAACAACTGGATCATTTCTGACATTAGGGGGAATCCTTGAAGGATTCCTCCCCTAGTTCCTTGATTTTCAATGTTTCTCGAAGTAGATGGTCCTTGATGTGATATACCAACTGTAAGGTATCAGGTCTATTATATTAGCAGAGAAAATAAACAATGCAGAAAATAACACCGAGATGGAAACAAAATATGGAAATACTACATAGATAATAGCAGAACTACAAATTATATGGAACCACAACACCAGAATTATACCTTTATTGATAGGAAACAAGGTTCACTTGCCTCTTCGAGGGGGAAACCTCCAACAGAGCAGATCTATATTACAATAATTCTTCAAGACAAAACTTCTCATACCCTCTACTCCTATTTATACTAAATCTATCTATCCAAAAGAACAATCTAGAGGAAGATCCTTTTAGAAGCGAAAGATTCTATTAGGTCTTCTTACATTTCACTTATTCCTCCTTATTGCTAGGCTTTATTAATATTGACCTTTATTACATGGAAATATATTATTCTACCCACTTGAGAGGTTAGGTAGGTTAGGTCCCTAACATGCCCTCCCCCTTGAAATCATCCTTGTCCTCAAGGCTTGAGATGAGGAAATTGATGTAGAATGTTAGCTGGCTCCCAGGTGGCATCTGTTGGAGTTGTATCTTTCCAGACTAACACTTCCTTGATGGTGCGCTGACAAAGACGATGCTCATGCTGGTCAAAAAATGCTTGTGGCTACAACCAGATGGATCCTTCTTCATCCAACTCGAGAAGGTTGGTTTGAGTTTGGCACTTAGTTCCAATCACCTTCTTTAAGTAGGAGACATGAAAAACATGATGGAGCTTAGAAGGAATGGGAAAATCTAATTGATAGGCTACTTATCCCACACGCTTGAGAACTGCATAAGGACCATAAAATTTTGCCTCTAGTTTATGACAATGTTTTGCCTTGAGTGAATTTTGTTTATAAGGTTGCATTTGAAGAAATATTTGGTCTCCTTCAACAAATTGTTGTTCTGAATGACATTGATCGACTTGTTGCTTCATGTGATTCTGAGCCATGACCAGATTCTCTTTGAGGGTACGAAGAATAGCCTCTCGAAATGTAAGTGTTTGGTCAACCACCTTGACCTTTGAGACACCTGACATGTAGGAGAGAACGACATATGGATTTTGTCCATATACTTCTTCAAAAGGAGTCATGCGAGTAGCTGTATGGTAAGAAGTATTGTACCACCATTCAACTAATGGTAACCATTAATCCCATTGATTTTTCCTTTCAGAGGAAAAACACCTCAAATAAGTCTCCAAACACTTATTGACAAATTCATTTTGACCATCAGTCTGGGGATGATAGGTGATGCTGAGATGCAATTGGGTGCCCTATAGACAAAACAGTTCTTGCCAAAAATTGTTGGTGAAAGTGGGATCTCAATCAGAAACAATAGAATGAGGCATGCCATGAATATTGAAGACATGATCCATGAAACGTTGAGCCACAATGGATGTGGTAAATGGGTGTTGAAGAGCACAAAAATGAGCATACTTGGAAAGACGATCAACAAACACCATGAGACTGACTTATTTCTTGATTTAGGTAATCCCACAACAAAATCCATAGAGATGTCCCTCCAAATAGTGGGTGGAATCAAAAGTGGTTGGAGTGTGACATGAGCTTTGATTGTTTCTCTCTTTTTTGTGTTGACAAACGTCACATTCTTCCACAAAATTGCCAATGTCCTTTTTCATACCATCCCAAAAAAAGGAACGCTGGACCCAGTCATAGGTTTTGGTAAACCCTAAATGACCAGCTGTGGGTGTATCATGAAGCTCAGAAAGCACCATGGATTTAAGTTGTGTCTGTTTACTTAAGTACAAGCGACCTTCGTAGCAAAGAGCATCATTGTGCCAAGAGTATAACCCTAGGGAAATTGGAGAATTGTCTTGCAATTGTTGGATCAGATGCAAACTTTTAGGATCTTGTAGCCATTCTTGGAGAACATCTTGGAGTCAATATGGTAAAATGAAGGAGAGGGAGAAAAGGGACCCTTCATCTTCATATCTTCGAGAAAGAGAATCAACAAACACATTTTCTTTTCCTTTCCTATAAATGATCTCATAATCATATCCAAAGAGCTTAGTTACCCATTTTTGTTGCTCTGGGGAGGAAGGTTGTTGCTCCAGAAAATACTTGAGGCTTTGATAATCTGTCTTAATTTGGAAGTGTTTCCCCAAGAAATAAGGGCGCTAGAGATCCATGGCATGCAGAATGGACAACATTTCCTTTTCATATATTGATTGGCCCAAATGGCGTTCTGACAATTGTTTACTGGTACAGGCCAAAGGTTTGTCGTTTTGCATAAGGACTACTCAAATTCATTTCCTGGAGGCATCACATTCCAGGATGAAGATATTTGTGAAATCAAGAAGGGCCAATACTGGAGTAGTACACATAGTCACCTTCAAATCTTGAAAGGCCTGATTAGTTGCGGGTGTCCAAGTGAAATAATTATTTTTAAGGAGAACAGTGAGAGGTGCCACAATATTTCCATAATTTTGAAAAAACTTGCGATAATAGCCTGTTAAACCCAGAAAAATACACAAGATTTTGATATTCTTGGGGCGAGGCTTATCATGCATTGCTTCAATAATTTTAGGATCCACTCAGACACCAGCCTTGCCAACAATATGACCCAAGTACTCGAATTTCGACGAGCCAAAGGCACATTTAGAGTGTTTGAGGAAACATTGGTATTGAGAGACTAGATGGAGAACTTGATCCACATGGGAAAGATGGGATTGCCATGTTTTACTATATATGAGAATATCATCAAATAAAACTAAGACAAAATGATGGAGAAAAGGATGAAAGACCTGATTCATGAGGATTTGGAAGGTGGACGAGGCATTACATAGGCCAAAGGGCATGACCAAGAACTCACAGTGACCCTCATGAGTTCAAAAGGAAGTCTTGGGAATGTCAGCTTCTTGCATACGTATCTAGTGGTAGCTAGAACACCGATCAAGTTTAGTGAAGTAACGAGCACCACTCATCTCATCCAAGAGATCATCAATGACTGGAATAGGAAACTTGTCCTTGATGGTGAGTTTATTGAGGGCACAAAAGTCAAGATACATCTGCCAAGTACCTTCTTTCTCAAGTACCATGACCACAGGAGAAGAATAAGGGTTGGTGTTGGGCGGATAACACCCGCTTGGAGAAATTCCTACACTATTTTCTCAATTTCATTCTTTTGGGCAAAGGGATGACGATAAGGGAGAACATTGGGAGGAATACTGGCAGAAACAAGGGGGATGGAATGATAATGAGCACCACGAGAAGGCAGAAGTCCCTGAGGAGTGGAAAAAATGGCTTGATGTGTGGAGAGGATAGCTTGGAGGTCAGGATGCACAGATGGTGTCTCAACCACTTGAATAGAATGGAGTTGAGAAATAATACCAGAGTGGCCTTTCTTGAGGAGATTTTCCATACACTGGGAACTGATGATCTTAGGATAACCAATTGTGAGACCTTGGAATTGATACCTTTGTCCCTCATGTTGGAATTGCATTTTTAATTCCTTAAAATGCATAAGAATGGGACCCAAAGTGCGTAACCATTCAACACCTAGCACAATGTCACAACCTCCCATTTCAATGGAAAACATATGAGATTTCATGTGGTAATGTCCAATTTGAAAAAATATATTTTCACAACACCCACCACATTTCATGGACCCACCATTGGCTATCATGATTTAAAAATTATTGACAACACGAATATAGCAATTGGTTTCTTGGACAATGTGATGATGAATATAATTGTGGGTGATACCATTGTTAACAAGGATGATGACCTTCCTATGCTTAATATAGCTAATGATCTTGAGGGTTTGTGGAGCAGCAAAGCCAATGAGGGAATGCAAGGAAATGAGTGGGTCAACTTCAGGTGGGTCAATGGGCTCCTGGGTAGCATCGAGAAGGGAGGGCTCTTCAAAAAGGGGAATTGTCACATCTTCTTTAGGAACATCTTCGGAAAAGGCCATAAAATGGTTTTGTTCCTTACACTTGTGCCCTGGAAAATATTTTTCATCACATTTATAGCAAATACCCTTCAGTTGTTGGACACACCTACCACACTTAGAGGGGGGGTGAATACGTGTGGGGATCTTTTTCCCAAAACTTCCCTCTTACACAAAAAATCCTTAGTTAACATTCATCATTTTATCATTACTCATTACTATCATTTATAATCATTTAGAAGTGAATACATATCAACAACATATCATCAACAAATCATCTCCACAAGGAACACAAAGAACACAATATGTATGTACAATTTTTCTTTTTATTATGGACTTCAATCCAGGGGTTTTTCAGCAACAACTGAATAGAGTACAACTCTACAAGAGCAC
>ML779595.1:70763-89531 GCA_009831015.1 Picea engelmannii
ATGTTATTATTTGAAAGATTTATCTTGATATTCTTTAAAATTAGGAGAATGCTAAAAAACAAGCCCCAATATTTATTGCTTGAAATAAAATACAAAATATTATTTAAGTATCAAAGAATATCCACTTAGAAATTTCCTGAGAGGAGGACCACAAAACTTTCAAAGACTGAAATATAATATATACAAGCTGATATTATACATAAATAAGGAAACCATAAGATAAATATAAAACATTCCTCACATCCATCACAACATAAATAAATTTGGTCATATTCATAGTAGAGAAAAGTATGCGTCCACAATACAAAGAACTTTAAAAGAGTATTTCATTCAAAACATAAGTGAATATGATAGGTGCACTTCAAATATCTCGTGCTCATAAACTCAGAGTTTGAGAAAACATCAAAGTTTTTGAGGGACCAGATCTTGTCACTAAGAGGGGGGTGGTGAATTAGTGACAGAATAATTTGATCAATTTTTCTTTTGTTAATGCAATAAAAAATTTAATACAATATTTACCATGGAACCCAAGTGGGAAAAACCGCAAACACTTTTCTATTAACTGCAAAATTATGTTTTACAACTTACATAGAAGGAATATGTTCTTCCTCTTTAGATCAACACCAACTGATCACGATGCACCCACACCCCTTATTCACCAGCTCCAACTGGTAGGAGGTTACATCCCCCTATTTAGTCAGCTACAACTGACAAGGAAGCACCTACTCCCTGCAGGATCCAACCTACCCTTGAACCACCCAACCACCCTTAATTTATGAATCTGGAAAACTTATGGTTACATGCCTTGAATGCTCCTCTCTCTGCTTTTTTGATTTTCAATATATCTTCTGATTTGGAATGCAGAGACACTTTCTTCTCACCACTCTTTCTCGTTTATATACTCTTCCAACTGGTGTGAACTATGAAACATTGTGTCCCTTTGTTTGGACCATCACACCTCTTCATTAACAATAATCTCATTTGTTTTGTTTATTCAATATTATCGAGAATCATTTTCAAGTTAATGAAAATGCATTTCATTAATTGATCACGGGATCGATTTCATTTAACTTAGTTTCATGTCTTTGCAAATATTGCAGAAATCAATTTTGTAGAGGTGCTTCCTTCAAACCATTTACATGTGACCATACATGCAGGACCACGGGCTTATTAATTTAAGCGTTGCTTCTTCTTTCGCCCTTTGTTTCTTTATTCCATACGACCTCAGGTGGTGACCAGACGCTAGGCCAAGTGTGTGCTTGATCATTTATCAAAATCAACGGTCACGTTTTAATCTCCTGATGATATGGATGAATGTCGGTACTTCGGGACTTCATCCTTCGCGACTTCCAGCCTCTTTACAAATCTCCCAAATAAAATATGTGTGTCCATAATCTTCAACGGTTGAGAATGCTCCCAAAGTGTTCTTCAAATCAGATGACTCATGTCCACTTCGGGACTTAGGGAATTTGTTGGTGGTGAAACTTCCAAAGTAAAAACTCCTGGAGTGATGTAACTGTTGATGTCACTTGTTGACGCGGAACTTCCTGAGTGGATTCCATGTGTCACTTGGATTCATGGCTTACATGTGCTTAAAGTACCTATCGGACCTTGACACTTGTCATCATCTGATTTCGCCACATGTCCTTGCTGACATAGATCTCTTCATATGGAACATGTTCTTCTCCTTGATCTAATGGTCAGGATACTTTCTGAAGTGTTCCATTGATCGAAAGACTCATATCCACTTCAGGATTTCGGCCTTCAGGACTTTGGGTAATTTCATTTCTCCACTTCCCAGTTCTCCCGAAGTGAGATTCTCCGAAGTGTAAATCTCGAGTAACTTGACTTCATATAATGGTCATTCTTTAACCTGAAAAAGATTAACACGATCCAACAGCTGTCGGGAATTCAAGTATTCAGGATCTCGGGCCTTTGGCCTTACTTATCATATCCTTCTACTTTCCTCAATCCGATGGTCAGGATATCTTCCGAAGTGTTTCCTCATATCAAACGGATTTCGTCTATTTCAGAACATTTGTGGCTAACTTTGTCCTTCCATTAAACATGATCTGACAGTCCTGATATCTCTCAAAGTGTTATTCATATTGGATGGTTCACATTTACTTCGCGATTTCGACCTTCAGGTGATCTTACTTGTTCTCAACCCTTTTCTCCCGAAGTGGTCAACGCTAAAGTTGACCGCTGCTACCTTGGCGCGCTCTGAATAGATTGGAAGGTCCTCATTTACTTCAGGACTTCGTATCAAACAATCTTCGTCTTTTCTTATCCTTTCCTTTCACTTAACTTGATCCAACGATCGATTTGGATTGCGGAACCGTAACTTGCGTGTGGTTTAATTCGTCGCCCAAACTCCACAATTGAAGTTGTGCGATTGTTGGTGGGTCAACCATAGTTGTCGATCTTTGAATCAATGAGATCTGACGATCTAGAATAATTATGGGATTGGAAATAACGTATAGTTTAATTCTCCCTTCGTTCTCCGCAATCAATCCATGCCCTTGATCTGGCGCTTGCGTATCGAATGGTCCTGGTTTGTCCTGTGGGGATTTCGATCCCAATCATGTTTCTGCACTA
This sequence comes from Picea engelmannii, assembly GCA_009831015.1. NCBI lineage: Eukaryota > Viridiplantae > Streptophyta > Pinopsida > Pinales > Pinaceae > Picea > Picea engelmannii. The sequence continues at coordinate 73,362 of ML779595.1, forward strand.
TGCTTTCCCTTCTGAGCTTCATGTGCATCATCTCTTCTGAGCTTTTGATCTTCAGTCACTAGCCGTCTGAGCTCTTAATTTGTTAGTCCTTCTATACATGTATTTTCATCTCTTTGTTCATACCAACTCATCATTATAACATAAATACATTGGCTATTGACATCAATGAAAATACATCAATGACAATATGTCCAACAATCTCCCCCTTTTTCATTGAGTTAAAACTCTAACTTCATACACAAACTCCCCCTGCGATGACGCTTTTCTCTATGAAGTTACTCTCCCCCTTTGACATCAATGGCAAAGGGTTGCCCCCCTATGGTAAAGCTCTATTTATTTGTATGTTACTCACTAGAATCTAAACTCGGGTAACTTCTCCTGCAATCATACGTTTCTTGTCATAACTGAATGACTCCTCCTAACTTTGATCGTTGTCTCCCCCTGAATTGATGCTAATTGATGCATTATTTTCTTGAGAGATTAGATTGGAAGAGGGACTACTCCCAATCCTTGCCTGATATATTCAAATACATCTCTTCTTAAGGGTTTAGTGAAAATATCTGCAACTTGTTCTTGTGTTGGGACATGTTCCAATTTAATGTTCTTATTTTCAGCCCGATCTCTTAGATAGTGGTATTTTATTGGAATGTGTTTTGATTTGGATAGAGACTTATTGGATAATGCTTGTATTATCACAGTAGTTAGTAGTGGGTTCAAAAAACGCTATTTTGATGTATTTTAAGGTTTGTTTCATTCATTCCACTTGTGTGCAACATTATGCTACTGCAATATACTCAGCTTCAGTGGTAGACAAAGAAATTGAGGATTGTTCCTTGCTTATCCAAGCTACCAGTGATTCTCCCAAGAAGATTTCTCCTCCACTTTTACTTTTTTTGTCATCTACACAACCTTCCCAATCTGCATCTGAATCTGCTTTTAAAGTGAATGAATCCTTGCTAGGGTACCACAATCTGAGATCTATCGTCCCTTTCAAATACCTAAAGATTCTTTTTCACAGCTTGAACATGGATCTCTTTTGGTGTTGTTTGGAATCTAGCCACCATCCCAATAGGTTGCTTGACATCAAGTGTGGAAGTTGTCACATAGTGTAAACTCCCAATCATTGATCTGTAGTGTTTTGGGTCTACAGCTTTGGACTCATCTTCCTTGCTTAGTTTGCATCCAACTGTCATAGGTGTACTAACAGGTTTTCAATCCTCTAAATAGAATTTCTTAAGCATATATTGAACATACTTGGATTGATGGATAAAGAATCCTCTTTTGGACTGTACTATTTGTAATCCTAGAAAGAAATTTATTTCACTAAGCAAGGAAATTTCAAATTCTTGTTGCATTCTCCTAGCAAAGTTCTTACTCATTTTTTCATCATCACTCCCAAATATAATATCAACAACATATGCTTCCATAATAATCATGTTATCACCAACAATATTACAATAAAGATTGTTGTCTGTTGATCCTCTTTTGAGGCCTTGTACTTGTAAATAAGAATCTAGCCTTGCATACCATGCTTTGGGTGCTTATTTTAGCCCATAGATTGCTTTCGTTAGTTTACATACATAGTCTCCTTTGTTAGTTAATTGAAATCCTTCTGGTTGCTCAATATAGACTTCCTCTTCTAAGTTTCCATTGAGAAATGATGACTTGACATCCATCTGGTATATTTTAAATTTCATGTAGCTGGCAAAGGCTAATAACATCCTAATTGCCTCTAATCTGGCCACAGGTGCAAAGGTTTCTTCAAAGTCTACCCCTTCAACCTGAACATACCCTTTACATACCAATCTGGCTTTGTTCCTGATTACTTGTCCATTCTCATCCACTTTGTTTTTATACACCAATTTAGTTCCAATGACATTCTTATTTTTTGGTCTTGGAACTAGTTCCCAAGTATGATTTTTTTCATTCTGGTCCAATTCTTCATTCATAGCATTGACTCAATTCTCATCTTTGCATGCCTCTTTGATTGAGTTGGGTTCAATATGTGACAAAAGTGTTCTTTCTGTTTGATACAACAATTGTCTTCTTGTCTGGACTCCATCGCTTTTACTTCCAATAATCAGTTCTTCAGGATCATTCTTGAGGGTTTCTTTGTGTCTCTTCTTGGGGGTTCTTCTCCTATCTCTTATTCTCGAATATATTCCTCATCTTCACTAGTATCCATATCATCCTCTTGATTTTCTTCTTTATTCTCTTCTAATTCTTCTGCTTCTGTGGAAGTGACTTTTGGAACATCATATCTTTTTTCAACTAATGTCCATACTTCCAATCCAATGGACATCAAATATATTTTCATTCTAACACTCCAGAAAACATGGTCTTCACCATAAAATAGGGGGATTTTTTATGACATATTCAACTATTGATCCATCTCGATGTATATTTCTCTTCAAGTGATTTAAACCCTTAGTGAAAAGACCCACTCTGATACCAATTGAAGGACCAGATCTTGTCACTGAGAGGGGGGGGGGGGTGAATCAATGACAGAATAATTTGATCAATTTTTATTTTGTTAAGGCAATCAATATTTTAACACAATATTTATCGTGGAACCCAATTGGGAAAAACCACAAACACTTTTCAATTAACTGCAAAATTTTGTTTTACAAGTTATATATAAGGAAGATGTTCTTCCTCTTTAGATCAACACCAACTGATCATGATGCACCTACACCCCTTATTCACCAGCTCCAACTGGTAGGAGGTTACATCCGCATATTTACTCAGCTACAGCTGACAAGGAAGCACCTAGTCCTCTGCAGGCTCCAACCTTCCCTTACACTACCCAACCACCCTTAATTTATGAATCTGGAAAACTTCTGGTTACATGTATTGATTTCTCCTCTCTCTGCTTCTGTAATTTTCAATATATCTTCTGATCTGGATTGCAAAGACACTTTCTTCTCACCACTCTTTCTCGTTTATATACTCTTCCAATTGGTGTGAACTATGAAACATTGTATCCCTTTGTTTGGACTATCGCACCTCTTCATTAACAATAATCTCATTTGTTTTCTTTATTCAATATTATCGAGAAGCCTTTTCAAGTTAATGAAAATGATTTTCATTAATCGATCACATGATCGATTTCATTTAACTTAGTTTCATGTCTTTGCAAATATTGCAGAAATCAATTATGTAGAGGTGCTTCCTTCAAACCATTTACATGTGACCATACGTGCAGGACCACAAGCTTATTAATTTAAGCTTTGCTTCTTATTTTTCCCTTTTTTTATTTATTCCATACGACCTCAGGTGGTGACCAGATGCTAGGCCAAGCAAGTGCTTGATCACTTATCAAAATCGATGGTCACGTTTTAATCTCCCGATGAGATGGATGATTGTTGGTACTTTGTCCTTCGCTACTTCCAGCCTCTTTACAAATCTCCCGAATAAAATATGTGTGTCCATAGTATTCAACGGTTGAGAATTCTCCCAAAGTTTTCTTCAAATCAGACGACTCATGTCCACTTAGGGATTAAGGACTTAGGGCATTTGCTGGTGGTGAAACTCCCGAAGTAAAAACTCCTGGAGTGACTTAATTGCTGATGTCACTTGTTGACATGGCAGATCCTGAGTGGCTACCACATGTCACCTGGATTCATGGCTTACGTGTGCTTAAAGTACCTATCAAAACTTGACACTTGTCATCATATGATTATGCCATGTGTTCGTGTTGATGTAGATCTCTTCATATGCAACATGTTCTTCTCCTTGATCTAATGGTTAGGATACTTTCCGAAGTCTTCCACTGTTTGAATGAATCATATCCACTTCAAGACTTCAACCTTTGGGACTTTGGGTAATTCGATTTCTCCACTTCCCAGTTCTCCCGAAGTGAGATTCCCCGAAGTGTAAACCTCGAGTAACTTGATTTCATCCAATGGTCATTCTTTAACCCGAAAAGGCTTAACACGATCCAACGACTGTCGAGAATTTGGATATTTAGGATCTTGAGCCTTTGGACTTACTTATCCTATCCTTCTACTTTCCTCGATCCGATGGTGAGGATATCTTCCTAAGTGTTTCCTCAGATCAGACGATTTGTGTCTATTTCAGAACACTTGTCGCTAACTCTATCCTTCCATTAAACATGATTTGACGGTCCTGATATCTCCCGAAGTGTTCTTCATATTGGATGGTTCACATTTACTTCAGGATTTTGGACTTCAGGTGATCTTACTTGTTCTCAACCCTTTTCTCCCGAAGTGGCAACGCCAAAGTTGACCAATGCTACCTTGGTGCACTCTGAATAGATCGGACGGTTCTCATTTACTTCGGGAATTCGTGTCGGATGGTATTCATCTTTGCTTGTCATTTCCTTTCACTTAAATTGATCCAACGATCAATGTAGATTGCAGAACCGTAACTTGTGTGTGTTTTAATTCGTCGCCCAAAATTCAAAATTGAAGTTGTGCAATTGTTGGTGGGTCAACCACAGTGGTCGATCTTTGAATCAATGAGATCTAACGATCTAGAATAATTGCAGGATTGTAAATAACATAAAGTTTAATTCTCCCTTCGCTCTCTGCAATCAATCCATGCCCTTGATTTGGCGCTTGTGTATCCAACGGTCCTAGTTTTCCCTATGGGGATTTCAATCCCGATCATGTTTATGCACTGTGATTTCCCTTCTGAGCTTCATGTGCGGAGTTGCTAGCCCTCCTGAGCTCTTAAATTGTTAGTCCGTATGTACATGGATTTTCATCTCTTTGTTCATACCAACTCATCATTATAACGTAAAGACACCGGTTGTTGACATCAATGACAATACATCAATAACAATATGTCCAACAATTTCAGCCCAAGATAGTTCTGTGTGAGTTTCAAAAATACTAATAGTTTGTTTACAAATAAAATTAAAGTTTGTGTTCTTTCAAATGGACTGGGATGGGGCTCCCATTGACCATAAAAAAAAAAAAGGTTTGGACTTGAAAGAAGAAAAATAAGATGGATATCGATCATGAGTTCTCAGAAAATGAAAAGACACAACTGAATGATCCATGAATCAAGAAGTATGAAGAATAAGAGATTATGAAAAATGACCAGTTTACTTACTGTGATGGATTCTCTCTCTCATTATCTGCTTGCTGATGTGCATTTTGTATTCTCCTTCACTGGAATTCCTTGATTGATTGTAATTGCCTCTTCTTGATTTGGTTTATTTATTCTAGTTAAAGCATTCCTTAACCAATTTTCAATATAATCTCTCATTGGTGCAATAGTTATTTCTTGCCCTACTTTTATGTCGAATAACGAACTTTCCATATCTCCAAAGTCAATTAAAAGTTGTGTAGTGTATCCTCAATATCGTCATTTTTGTTTACATAACTAATTATCCAACTTTCCACTTCTAATTCTTAATACATGGTCATGTTATTAAATTTCTCAGCTGATGCAGTCTTTAATATGTCCATTTTTTTTTCAAATTGCTCTTTTGAAATAAGCATGGAATTTAATATTACCTTTGGGTCTTCAACTTCTATGGTTTTTCTAGCTAAATCCAACTCAATTAATTTTATATACAACTCTCCCCTTTTGACACTTATAGTGTCACAATCAACCAATATTTCATTTAGACACTTAATTATTTTTATCCAACATGCCTTAAGTTACTTTATGTAGACCGCGGAAGGAAAGTCCTCTTCTTTTCTTCTAAACTCACTCATACTTGAAACTTTTATAACAAAGGCAGATGTTGGAAAATTGATTTTCATTGATGTCAACTTTAGAGGAAATCTAGAATCCTCTAGAAGTATTGGGTATAATTGAAGAAGTCTCCAAAGTTCCCCCCTTATGGAATATATTTAAGCATGGACCTCACGGGAAGATGCTTTGAAGAAGTCTACAAGAAACCTAGAGGTGTGGTCATGAGGCTCGAAGTTGACTGAGGAAAATGAGGTTGAAGAACATTACATATACATACAAAATCCTCATTGATGGATAGTTATCATCATGTCGTATCCAATGGTAGGTGGTACACCACATGGTTCCTCAAGATTGAGGAGTTATGCCCTAATTAATTTGGAAGCCCCGAAGAATGGTTAAGAAGACCCTAAATAGTTACAAGTCATTATTAAAGGGTACAGTGGTTGTAACAAGAAGTCCTAGAATTAAGTAAAGAAGTTACTTTGTAAAGAAGTTACTTTGTAAAAGTATAAATACACCACAAGAAGTATCTCATAAGAACACACACAAGTTCAATTATTATCTATCTTTTAAGTGTTCTTTTCATAAATATTTTTGTAGCATTTATGAGGTAGTGAAGTATGAAGTAGCGAAGTCTTAGGTGGCAAAGGGAAGCAAAAGAAAAGTCTGGAAACTAGCTTTATGAGCTTATCCATGGGTCACAATGGAGTAAGGTGAAAACATCCGTGGGTTACAATGGAGCAAAGCACGGACACCCGTAGGTTACAATGGAGCAAAGGTGGACACCCATGGGTTGATAGTGTGCAAGTCATGTATATGTGAAAAGGACTTGAAGAAGATGATATATTTAGTTTGTTGAAGATGAGATGCACCAGGTTTGTCTTTTTGTCTGAGATTATATGCACTAGGTCTTCCTTATGAGTAAAGGTATGTCTTTTATGTGTTTGTTTGAGGCTTGTATCATGGTAGTTATGGCACATGCTTAAGGAATGTCTTGGAGGCCCTTTTTTTACATTGTTGAGGTTCATGTCTTGGTGATATTGATGCATGCTTGAGACATATCCTTGGTACATTGTGTATGGTTATTATGGTTCATTGTTATAGGCAAATATTTTTTATATTGGTATATATTTGAGGCATATACTTGGTATATGATCTTGGTTGTTATGGTGCATACTTGAGGCATATTGTTGAGAATATGGCACGCCTTGGATACTTGGCATATGGTATGGTATAGGTTATGGTACATGGTTGATGTACATGGTATGGTGATGTTTTTGGTATCCATGTGAGTGGATCTGGTTATAGTTGGTTGATGATGGTATATTAGTGACATAGATAGGGAAAATGACAGGTTGGATGATCAGTTTATCATTAGTTACAGGTTGATGTGATAGCGATAGTAGTAGTGACAGTGACAGTGACAGTGACAAGTTGATGTATCAGTGACAGTGATAGTTACAGGTTGATCAATGCTAGTGAAAGTTTGAGTCTACACTTATATTTCATGGTGACATGATGGGGCAAGGAAAGGGGGTTGTAGCCTCCTTCCGGTTGGTGTCAGAGAACTCAGGGAGTTGGAGCTTCCTTCGGGTTGGTGCCTGTAAATTAGGGGATTGTAGCCTCCTTCCAGTTGTAGCTGGAGAATTCAGGGAGTTGGAGCTTCCTTCAGGTCGGTGCCTCCTTACAGGTTATGCTGCAGAATTTGGAATTTGGTGCTTCCTATGAATGTAATCTTTGACATATAATAAATCATTTTGTGATTTTCTCCCATTTGGGTTTGCATGTAAATTTTGGTGTATTGTGTATTTGTGGTTATTTGTTATGCTCTGTTGATTGATATTGCTCATTATATATTGACGATATACTGTTGATAAAGTCAATGATTACATTTTCTAATTAAAAGTGATAAAATATTGCATGATATTGATTCCCCCCCCTCTCAATATTCCAACAATTGGAATCAGAGGAGGTCCTTCAAGAAAACAATCTAACCATTAGAAGGAAAATCATTGAATATGATAAGATTGGACCACCAATGTTTGATGGTCAGAATTATGCTTTATGGAATCGAAGGATGAAAACCTTTTTACAAGCACATGTATTTGATGTTTGGCAATTAGTAGTAGATGGATATACGACACCTTCCACTCCTCCAATAGACAGATATGGAAAAAAACTCAATAAAAACAATTTGAAGGATAAATACACTATTATGGGTAGTCTTGTTGATTCAGTATTTGTGAAGGTGACGCATTGTAACACTGCAAAGGATCTTTGGGACAAATTTCAAAACATTTACGGAGATTCTAAAGTAAAGGGTGTTAAGCTTCAAACCTATAGAGGTAAATTTGAACAACTAAAGATAAAGGAAGATGAAGATATAACATATTACTTTCTACGAGTTGATGAAATAGTAAATGTCATTACAGGATTTGGAGAAGAAATTAAAAAATCAGTAGTTGTAAAAAAGGTATTGAGGTCTCTTCCAATGAGATTTGATCCTAAAATATYAGCCTTAGAAGAAAGAGCATATATTTTTACATTGAGGATGGACGAGCTACATGGGATACTCGTAGAATATGAAATGAGGATAGAGCAAGATAATCCACCCTTGAAGGAAGCAACGTTCAAAGCATCCAAGAAGACCAAGAAGAATAAGGAAAATCCAAAATTAGACTATAGTTGCAATGATGATTCTGATGAATATGAAGAGATGACCAACTTTGTAAGGAAGTTAAAGAAAGGAACTGGAAAGTGTAAAGGTAAGCTTCCTTTCAAATGTTTTAATTGTGATAAAATTGATCATTTTGCTAATAAATGTCCATATGCTAAGAACAAAGAGAATGACGAAGAAGAAGTTCCTAAGAAAGAAAAAAATATCAAAAGGGAGACAAGAGAAGAAACAAGAAGAAAAAATTCAAGAAAAGTCTCTACTCAAAGGAGGACAGTTCATCATTCGATGAAGACGATGATAGTGACAATGACTCAAAAAATGTACTCTTTATGGATTATGAAAATGATGAAGAGGATTGTGAAGAAGAAGGTTAATTTGATCTCAAATTAGAAGTAATTAGTGCTTTAGAAGAACTAACAAGAGAAAAAAAGAAAAACAAATCACTCAAGGGAGAATTACTTATGCTAAAGAAGGATTCTCAAAATCCTAACTCTGAAAAGGATCATTAGATGATTATTAACCTGAAGGTCCAAGTTGAATAAGCCATAAGGATTGAAGAGATACTCAGAAGTAGGTTGGAAGAAAAGGAAAAGGAGAAAGAGAGCTTAGAAACTGAAATAGTTTCACTAAGGAAGGAAATTTAGAAAAGAGATATGCAACATAATAGCACCAAAACAATAGATGAAATCATTAGTGCTCAAAGGTCGTATCATGACAGGTTTGGACTGGGATACAACCAAACATATTTCTAAGAAGGGTTCGATCTCTACAACTATAGAAGATGAAGCAAAATGAAGTACTGATGCAGAAGTCACCAGAGGATTCACCAAGAAGGAATAAATAAATCCTTCACATGACAATGACCAGGAAGAAGATTATAGAAGGATAGCACCGTCTAGAAGACCCAGGTTTCAGAATCAACAACCAACCATGGAAATAAATCAAGAAAAAAACTACAAAGGAACAACACCATTCAGAAGATATCCCAGGTATCAAACTATCTTTCTTGGTTCATGTTATTATTGTAACATATTTGGGCACAAAGCTATAAACTGCAAAGCTTATGCTAAGAACATAAGAAAATATGAAGGTCACCCTAGAATTAATCATCTCAGAAAGCCTCATGAAGCATACAACAGAGACTATAATAGTTTTGGCTCACTAAACGATGAACTATAATGTTATAAATGCAACAATTTTGGACACATGCCCAAATATTGCAGATTGATAGTTCCTCCAAAGGAACCAAAGCATGAATTCAACAATCATCAAAAGGGACCATCAAGAATTTGGATAAGGAAGTAGGGTAAACTAAATGTTGAAGAATGTTCCCTTGCACTACAGGAACAAAGCAGAAGAAGTTATTAGTAAGTTAACAATGGTTGTTCAAAACATATGACAGGTGACAAGAACATATATTTTTCTCTGACAACTTAGCCAGAATTATAGGGAAAGGCACAATGAAGCTTGAAACTAAGGATGTTGAGAAAGAAAATTTCCTACTTGTTGAAAACATGAAGCATAAATTGCTTAGTGTGAGTCAACTGTGTGATCAAGGACATAGACTTATATTTGAATCAGAGAAGTGTGAGATAACAAAAGAAGGATCAAGAAAATTGGTGGCTACAACAGTAAGGACTCCAAACAACAGATACATATTAAATGAGATTGGAAAGGAAAGATGTTGCCATGGAAGGGAAAATGAAAGTTGGATTTGGCACAAAATAATATGACACATGAACTTCGACAATCTGTTCAAGATCAACAGAAAGGAAGAAATAAGAGAAATGCCTAAAAATTCAAAATCAGCCACTACTATGTGCAAGCATTGTCTACATGGATAGCAGACAAGAATGGAATTTAGATAAAAGGAATACTCTACAACAAAGCCACTGGAAATTGTGCACACGGATATATGTGTACCAATGAGAACAAAAGGACTAAATGGCGAACAATACTTCATGATACTTATTGATGACTATACAAGAATGATTGCAGTATCTTTTATAAAAATAAATAAGAGGCATTTAAAAATTTAACAATATTCAAGGAGATTGTTGAAAATAGAATGGATTCGAGAATTAAGTGCTTAATATTAGACAATGGAGGTGAATTCATATCAAAATAATTTATATAAATATGTGAGCATCATGGAATAAAAAGGCAGTTCTCGGAAGCTAGAACACCTCAACAAAATGGAGTCGTTGAAAGGAAGAACATAATTGTAATAGAGATGGCCATAACCATGTTGAAGGATTCAAAGTTGAGAAATATATTTTGGGTACAGGCAGTACACACAACCATTCATATCTTGAACAAAGAAATGCTCAGGAGTAACAGTGATAAAACACCATACGAGTTATGGAAGGGAAGACTAGAAAATGCCAAACATTTTAGAGTATTTGGAAGAAAGTGATACATAAAAAGAGAAGATAACAGAGTTGGAAAATTTGATTCTTGAGTTGTTAAAGACATATTGGTTGGTTACTCAAGCAAAACCAAGGCACGCATATGTTACAATCTGAAACTCAACAAGATAGTAGAAACCATAAATGTAAAAATTGATGAAGAGATGTACCAAAGATCAAAGAAGAAAGGAAAGATCTGGATGCAGAGGAAAGAGAAGAAAAAATAAAAGAAGAAGAGGTAGTAGAAGAAGAATAATATGAACAACAACAAGAAGAAGAACCAGAAGTAGAACAGGAGGAAAATGACCAACACGACTTTCTAATTCCCTCCAGGAAACCTAGTCGTTGAGTTCAGAAGAATCATCCACCAGAACATATTATTGGAGATAAGAATGCAAGAATAGAAACCAGAGGAAGTAAAAGGTTTCTTACACCAAAGCAAAGAGACCTTGCACTAATATCCACAATTGAACCCTGGAGCTTTGAGGAAGCCAGTAATGATGAACATTGGGTCAAGGCCAAGGAAGAAGAACTGCATCAAATAGACAAGAAAGAAACATGGGAGTTGGTGCCAAGACTAAATAACAAAAATGTGATTGGTACAAAATGGGTGTACATAAACAAACTAAACAAAAATGGACAGGTAACTAGAAACAAGGCAAGATTGGTATGCAAAGGATACGCTCAAGTTGAAGGAGTATATTTTGAAGAAACTTTTGTCCTTGTTTCCATAATGGAGGTAATCACATTGATCTTGGAATATACATTTTCCAAGAGAATAAAGGTATATTAGATAGACATAAAACCAATATTTCTAAATGGTGAATTAGAAGAAGAAGTCTACGTCGAAAAACCAAAAGGGTTCCTACTGTCAGAAAGGGAATATTATGTTTTCAGATTGAAAAAATCTCTGTATGGACTCAAGAAAGCTCCTAGAGCCTGATATTCAAGATTGGATGGGTATTTGCAGGAACAAGGATTTAGAAAAGGTAATGCACATAACAATCTCTATCTCTATGTGAATATTGATAGGAACAACATACTCATCATTGAAGTATATGTGGATGACATTATCTTCAGAAGTGATGATGACAGGATGAGTAAGAAGTTTTCTCAAGACATGCAGAATGAGTTTGAAATGTCACTACTCGGTGAATTGACATTCTTTTCGGGACATCAAATATATCAGCAGGATGAAGACATTTTCATTTCCCAAACCAAGTACATCAAAGAAATGTTGAAGAAGTTCAGAATGGAATATTGCAAGCTAGTAAGTACTCCGACGGTGACCGGTTGCAAGTTGAGAAAATACGATGAATATAAATAAATAGATCATAGACTTTACATATTGATGATTGGAATCCTACTCTATGTGACAACTTCAAGACTATATGTAATGAAAGCACTTGGACAAGTTGCAAGATTTGAAGCAACACTGAAGTAAACTCATGTTCTATCATTAAAGAGGATCTTCAGATATATTAAAAGAACAATATAGTTTGGATTGTGGTATCCAAAATGGAATGAGATGACTATGGTCTCCTACACAGATGCAGATAGGGAAGGAAGCATTGATGATTGAAAAAGTACTAGTGGAACAACCTTCTATTTGGGTGATTGTTTGGTATCATGGTTAAGTAAGAAGTAGTCCTCAATATCATTATCTACAACAAAATAAGAATACATTGCAATAGCAACATGTTGTACTCAGGTTCTCTAGATGAATAAAACCTTGAAAGATATACAAGTGAAGTATAATGATCCCATTTCAATATTCTGTGACAATAAGAGTGCTATCAATATCTCCAAGAATCCAATGATGCATTCCAAGACCAAACACATTCTGATCAAGTTTCACTTTCTGTGGGAACAAGTTACAGAGAAGAATATCAAGTTAGATTACATCGGGACAAAGGAATTGATTGCAGACATCTTCACTAAACCTCTCCGAAGGGAGACATTTGAGTATCATCAACGGAAACTTGGAATACTTTCTGCTCCACAGTGATCTACATGGATTTTTGCTAAGAATACAAGGGAAAAGAAATAATTTGTGTAGAGAGGATTGCTAATATCAAATCATACAATAAAGGAATCTTAATATGAATGTTTTTCTATATGTCATTGTTTTACTTCACCAGGAAGCACCAATGGACAAAAGCACCAGAAGTGAGAAAGTGAGAAAGTTCAGAAGTAGATTGTCAGAGGGAGTTACCCTTTTCCATTGATGTCAAATGGGGAGAAAGAAAAAAAGTAGGAAGATAGGGGGAGCATTGGTCTCAAGGGGAGAATGAGTGTTTCCATCAATGCCAAAGGGGGAGATTGTTGGAAAATTGATTGTCATTGATGTCAATTTTAGAGAAAATCTAGAAGTCTCTATAAGTATTGGGTATAATTGAAGAAGTCTCCAAAGTGGTCCCCTTATGGCTTAGCTTTAAGCATGACCCTCATGGGAAGATGCTTTGAATAAGTCTACAAGAAACGCAGATGTGTGTTCATGAGGCCCAAAGTTGACTAAGGAAAATGAGGTTGAATAACATTACATATACATACAAACCCCTCATTAATGGATAGTTCTCGTCATGTGATTTCCAACAGTAGGTGGTACACCATGTGGTTCCTCATGATTGAGGAGTTATGCCCTCATGAATTTAGAAGCTGCAAAAAATGGTTAAGAAGCCACTAAACAATTATAAGTCATTAATTAAAGGGTAAAGTGGTTGTAACAATGCTATGGGAAAAAATTCCCCTATACTAGGTCTAGGTACATGCAGAGCACTGACTTGCCTTAAAATATTGTTCTACCCTTAAGCTACCCCAAAACTATCTAAACAAAATGACAAGAGAGAGGAAAGAAGTTCAATGGGTGCACCTTTATTCCTTTCAGCCGGTGTAGACCTATTTCTCCTTGGCAGCTTTCCTAGATTGTGGGTCTCCTCCCAAAGCTGACCTTCAAAAAGATTAGGAAAAAAATGCTACAACACATACAATCTCTACTTATCACTTTCAATGTTCAGATATAGACATAGATGCATAAATCAATAAAAGTATATAGACATAATGTTTTGGGACAAGAATGAACTCTTTTATTAAGTTTCAAGACGAAAATGATTGCAACCTTTGTCGACAATCGCTCCATGAACCAGGTCCAGGCTCCTCTATCGTGGCTCCAAGTGCATCAATCCCATGCTTGCCTCTCACAACCAACTTATCACTTGGGAAATGGGAAAGGGTTGTATAAGGAGAAAGGGTTGGAGAGGAATGTTGAGGCCAAATATCAGAATATGATGCAAAACTTGGGCCAAGAAGGGGAAGGGATTTTGGAAGAGTTTTCTTATTCTCTTGCCTGTCTTTTCAAATGACACCCAAAGACCTCTTTTTTTATGAGAAAAAGATGGTTATTCGGTTTGGGGATGGGATACAAGGGGTAAAATGGTTGGGAAACCATCGATAGCCCATAAACTTCGTCGAATTCCTTGCAATTTTATATTTTTTTCATTTTTTGTAGGTAAACGTGGGCTAACTAGTATGCAACTCACGTATGTACGTGAGATAACTAGTATGCAGCACGCGTGTTTACGCAGACTATCAGTTCAACGGGGCACATACATTTTCCAAAAAATATTTTTTTAAGAAGAATCCTCAACAATATTTTGGCAAATTATGTAAGTCGAAATGATCTGAAATTTGATCCAGAAGCCTGACAGGGCTTGAAAAATGCTCAAAAATGAAAGTGCTCGGAATGCGATGAAACCAGCACCATTGCGTCCGTCTCATCTTCCTGATTCTGGTGGTATATTTACTTCATCAAACAGGCTTCGTATGAGCAAGATATCGCGTTCTGTCCGAAAAGCCAAACAGGTAAAAAAAGGGATGACTGTACAGTCCGTACAGTCCACGTGGCATGCTGACTGTGCAGACCATATGGTCTGTACAGCTGACGTGGAAATCCTAGAAGGCAACATGTGGCAACTCTAGATGATGACACATGTCAGGCAGATTTGGACATACGGGCAGACAGCTAGACCAGTCCAGAGGTGACACGTGTCACCACTGTAAGGGTGACACGTGGCACGGATGACGTCAGCAGCTGACGTGGCAGAGATGACAGGGCAGTGATGTGGTAGTATGGAATCTGACATGTGGTAGGCACGTGGACCAATCGACAATCGACACATGGCATATTTTGGTTGGTTGTTGAGGTGCCACGTGGCACCCCGTGAATGGTTCGTAGGTTATATGTAAAAGTTTTATGGGTTTAACGGGAGTCGAACCGGCGACCTCCCCTCCTGGCTGTGGACTGGCAGGGCTGGGCTAACTGTCCACCCACCTGGTGGTTCTTGTTAACCATACGGCAACAATAATATTTGAATTTGGTTTAAGGTTCAAACGGCGGAGGAAAGGGTCATGGCTTAGCCCTAGCCCTCAGCGTAAACATGCGACCACACCATGTAACCAACGACGCAGGAAGCTTTTTGTGTGGATAGGGATAGCCCCCGGATCCCGAGAGGATCCCACAGGACCCGAAGCTGATCTGACGAGAGCGCAGGGCAGGGGGTTACAACGCATAGCCCGTGGCCATATGCCTATGTGCCACGACCGGGAGCTAGTGCAAACAGGGGGCCAGCGCTTAGCCTTTGGGCTAGCGCTCGGCCAAATATGGCCCCATATGACCGCAAAAAGGGGGCGTGCGCCCAAGGCTCAGGGGATTAATGCCAAAAATTCATATAAAGTGGGTTTTTGTTATGGTTTTTGGATTTTTAAATGATATTATGCCTATTATTAATTGATTTTCTCCATTTTTGGGAGATATTGGGCATTTTTGGAGCCCAAATCTTGGGAGGAAGTTGGAGATGAGAAACCAACTTCAAATATATATAAACCAAGCCTGTTTGAGGCTATGGAGGATAGTCAAGAGGTAGTCAGAGCAGATTTATGCTGAGGATAAGCCAAGCCAAAGCCATTTTTATGCAAGGAAGATTTTGAGGAGCAGACGCTGTCGGGCCATTTCTGGGAGCTCCGGATGTCCGTTTTGTGTGTCGTTTTCTTTGCAGGGTTCTTGAGATCTGGAAGAACATGACCAAATCAGTCTTGTAGCCAATTGGCACTGCAGAGATGTACTTTTGAGCTTTTGAACAGAAATAAAGAAGCCTCCCCCACAGAGACAAAGGCCCAGAGACGTAGGCAAAGTTGTGTCGAACTCCGTTATCAATCTATGTGTTATGGTTTGCTGTCTATTATTTCATTTCAGATATGAAAATATGTATATGGTTGTCATAATTCCTCTTATTTCCTCATTCTTTCACTAAGTTTCTCAAATGGTTAATTAATGCATGCAAAATTAAAACTCAACCATAGTCATTAAAAGATCCTACGGATCAAGTGGTATCAGAGCTAGTTGACGTTTGGATTTGA
>ML779595.1:90654-106684 GCA_009831015.1 Picea engelmannii
TCTCAATCTAATCTAATCTCAGAAGAGTTGGTTAAGAAATTGGGGTTAAAAACACAAACTCATCATAAGCCTTACACACTTAAATGGATAAGCAATCATCATCAGATGCACATAACAAAGCAGTGCACAATCAAATTTGCAATCTCATCTAAGTATGTGGACGAAGTAACATGTGATGTAGTGTCGTTAAGAGAATGTGGAATGGTCTTAGGTAGCCCATATTTATATGATCGTAAGGCAATCTTCTACAGGACAAAGAATCAATATCAATTCACTAAAGCAGGTCAAGATTATGTGGTTCATGCTCATCGTGTTAAAGAAAATAAAACACTTCAAACAATGGAACAATTAACGAAGGTAGTGCAAGCAAGAAACAAACCAGTAATTGTTTCAAATGAAGTAATTGATCTTAAGCAAGAACAAGATATGGTTGTTGAATGGAAAATTGATCATAAGTTGCTCCAAGATAAGCTCATGTCGTGCAGATATTTCAAGTACATCAGCTCATTTGCAGTCATCTTCTTGATACTGTCATTAGTAATGTTTTCTACATGGATGATAGTGGCTTCAATAAGATGTAACAGGGTTCAAATGGCTAACAATATACTGTTAGTTGTCATGATTGTGTTATAGTTGATCTTGATGAGACGGGTGCACAGGACAGAGTTCAGAGACAGAGAGCAAGCCGTGTGGCCCATCCCAAGCTTGTTGACTGGTCAGTAACCTTTTGGGGACCAAAAGGTCTTTTTGTGGGGAGGTGTGATCCGAAATTGGATCCAGAAGCCTGACAGGGCTTGAAAAATGCTCAAAAATGAAAGTGCTCGGAATGCGACGAAACCAGTGCCATTGCGTCCGTCTCATCTTCCTGATTCTGGCGGTATATTTACTTCATCAAACGGGCTCCGTATGAGCAAGATATCACATTCTATCCGAAAAGCCAAACAGGTAAAAAAAGGGATGACTGTACAGTCCATACAGTCCACGTGGCATGCTGACTGTGCAGACTGTACGGTCCGTACAGTTGACATGGAAATCTTGGAAGGTGACATGTGGCAGCTCTAGGTGACGACATGTGTCAGGCAGATTTGGACATACGGGTAGACAGCTGGACCAGTCCGGAGGTGACACGTGTCACCACTGTAAGGGTGACACGTGGCACAGATGACGTCAGCAGCTGATGTGGCAGAGATGATAGGGAAGTGACATGGCAGTATGGCATCTGACATGTGGTAGGCACATGGACCAATCGGCAATCGACACGTGGCGTATTTTGGTTGGTTGTTGAGGTGCCACGTGGCACCCCGTGAATGGTTCATAGGTTATATGTAAAAGTTTAATGGGTTTAACGGGAGTCGAACCGACAACCTCCCCTCCCGACTGTGGACTGGCAGGGCTGGGCTAACCGCCTGCCTCGCCGGTGGTTCTTGTTAACCATATGGCAGCAATAATATTTGAATGTGGTTTAAGGTTCAAACGGCGGAGGAAAGGGCCAGGGCTTAGCCCCAGCCCTTGGTGTAAACATGCGACCACACCATGTAACCAATGGCACGGGAAGCTTTGTGCATGGATAGGGATAGCCCCCAGATCCCGGGAGGATCCCACAGGACCCAGAGCTGATCCGACGAGAGCGCAGGGCGGGGGTTACAACGCATAGCCCGTGGCCATATGCCTATGTCCCACGACTGAGAGCCAGCGCAAACAGGGGGGCAGCACTTAGCCTTTGGGCTAGCGCTCGGCAAAATATGGCCCCATATGACCACAAAAAGGGGGCACGCGCCCAGGGCTCGAGGGATTAACGCCAAAAGATCATATAAAGTGGGTTTTTGTTATGGTTTTTGGATTTTTAAATGATATTATGCCTATTATTAATTGATTTTCTCCATTTTTGGGAGATATTGGGCATTTTTGGAGCCCAAATGTTGGGAGGAAGTTGGAGATGAGAAACCAACTTAAAATCTATATAAACCAGGCCTGTTTGAGGCCATGGAGGACAGTCAAGAGGCAGTCAGAGCAGAGTTATGCTGAGGAGAATCCAAGCCAAAGCCATTTTTATGCAGGGAAGATTTTGAGGAGCAGACGTTGTCGAGCCATTTCTGGGAGCTCCGGACGTCTGTTTTGCGTGTTGTTTTCTTTATAGGGTTCTTGAGATCTGGAAGAACATGACCAGATCAGTCTTGTAGCCAATTGGCACTACAATGATGTACTTTTGATCTTTTGAACAGAAATAAAGAAGCCTCCCCCACAGAGACAAAGGCCCGGAGATGTAGGCAAAGTTGTGCCGAACTCCGTTATCAATCTGCGTGTTATGGTTTGTTGTCTATTATTTCATTTCAAATCTGCAAATGTGTATATGGATGTCATAATCCCTCTTCTTTCCTCATTCTTTCACTAAGTTTCTCAAATGGTTAATTAACGCATGCAAAATTAAAACTCAACCATAGTCATTAAAAGATCCTACAGATCAGGAAAGGCCAATGTATCGTATGCACAGGTAAGGAATTTTTGGACTATAATAGATGCCCCCTAATGTGTGAGGTAAAAAGAGAAACTAATGGTTGAAATACATTACAATATCTTTACCAATGGGAAGGAACAGAGTCGAGTGAGCCCAAGACGAGTGTTCAGGAGCATGCCATCTGCAAAACAATGATAATCTCTCTGAGGTGGGCATACCCATGCTCGGGATGAACTAAGCATGGCTTCCAATCAGGTACACTGCAGATCCATATCATATAAATGTATATATCAAGTGTAGCCACGAGCAATACACAGTGGATCTACAACTCAAAATCATTTGATGATATACAAGTACAATATAATATGCATATTCAAGAAGCATTGACGCATGTGTTTGGAGATGAGGATGCCATAGCTCGAGAAATAACTTCAATATCTTCAAAATATCAGGTAGGAGTACAATAGGAGTGTAATACTCACTACCCTGAGGTCTTCGACATGTCGTCAGGGAAAGACTGGAAGATCTCGATCATCAGGCACAAAACTTCATCGATTTTGAATCCAAACTTGACTGGACTCTCGGGATGGTTGACTTATAAAAGTCAAGATACAAACTGGAAAATGGCTGACTCAGGCTGGATAAAAAATCCCTTGGACAAAAACACAACAAAAATTATGAGACTTAGGAAGCGTAATATTGACATAAGTCTGTGATACATGAGGCATCAAAAACTCTCCATATGTTTGGAAGAGTAACCAAACGGAGGAGGACACATCTATATGTAGCGAGAACAACTTCCTAAGGTCATACTAGATCCCAATGCTTGGAGAACAAAGGGAAGGATTTGTTTTGTCCAAGGGCGACTGTCTTGTTGCCGAAAAAAGAGAATGTATATCGCGTCCCCTCTTTTTGGAATATTTGATTTTTTTGTCTTTTTCAAAGTTTTAGAGAGCTCGAAAAAGAATAAAACAATGCTACGTTACAAAGGAGGAACGAGCGTCATGAAGAAGAAAACAAGTTCCAAGCGCATGGAACGTACTGATGCTCGGTGTAAGGAGACATGTGGAGAATAAGGACACTCAGGAAGATTCCTCCAAGGGTCAAGGTGTCAGATCAAAAGGGAAAAAAGTGTTTCACATCTTGCATTTAAGGAATTCTTTGAAGGTTTAGTTAATAGCAACATGAAGCTGACATTAGGCCAAAGACACGAGGATGAGACATGCGATACGATTAAATATGACACAACAGGATTCCTTCCATGTGAATTTTGATGATCCGAGAGAAGGTAAGCTCAATGGGTTTTCACGTTTATAGAGTTTGAAAAACACTAAAAGAAGACTCTAGAGTGTTCCTTTTTTGTATTTAGTCCATTCGGTTCAAAAAAGGGTTAAACTTATATTGAAAAGACATCTCTTCAAAACCATTTTAGCGAGTGTGATTGAGACAAGATCACTCAGCTATCTTTTCAATTTTAAGGAATCCAAAAAGAGCTTAAGTATGGACTCACATCTTTTTTCAAAATTTAGTCTCCTTAGCTTGAAAAAGTATAAAATATAAGTTGGGAGAACTCTCCCGGTGAGAAAGGTCTCCCGAGGTGTACCTTTTTCTGGATAATCTATTGGACGGAAAAAGGGTTAAACTTATGTCAAATAGATGTTCTTTCTGGACCAATTAAGGAGTGTG
The DNA here is from genome assembly GCA_009831015.1 of Picea engelmannii. Lineage (NCBI taxonomy): Eukaryota > Viridiplantae > Streptophyta > Pinopsida > Pinales > Pinaceae > Picea > Picea engelmannii. The sequence continues at coordinate 94,796 of ML779595.1, forward strand.
AAAGGAACAAGGTCACTCGAAAATATTTTCATATTTAGGGAGTCTGAAAAAAGTTTAGCTATGGACTTCGAGGGAGTTCCTTTTTCATAAGTAATCTCCAAGGTCTGAAAAAGAGATAAAACAAAACCAAGGAGAATGGCCTTTTTTCAAAAATTTAGTTCCTCAAGCTCGAAAAAGGGTTAAACTTATGCCTGAGAATACTCTCTTAGCGAACCAAAGTTCCTAGGGCATACCTTTATTCATAAATTAACCATCTGGATAGAAAAAGGGGTAAACTACAGCCACGCAGATGTGCCTTCAAATTTTAGTTTTGTGAGCGTGAAGGGAAACAAGATCGCTCAAAAATATTTTCAATTTTAGAGAGTCTGGAAAGGGATTAAAGAAGACTCCATGGAGGATTCTTTTCTCAAATAATCCAAATGAGATGGAAAAGAATAAATAAGCTCTCATTGGATGTTTCTTTCAAAACTTAAATGAGCCCAAAAGACAACAAACTATGCTCATGAGAGTCCTTCGGGTAAGAGCCAAAAAATACGAAGAATAATGAGGCTTCAAAACACAATTATGACAGGACTAAAATGACTCCCAAGCCTATGGAGAAAAGTCACAACATGGACACCAAAATGCAACAAGGGATATACCTAGGGCATCCATGTAAAGGAAGACTTTACCACCTAATTACGACACTTCTAAAGCATTAGAGAAGGTTCCGTGTCACACTTCGGTGGGATCGATCCTATGGAAAAGTGGAAAAGTCAACAATATGCAGAATGCAAGGTGGTGAAAAACCTAACTTATATGCAAATGTCAAAAAATGACTTTCATCATGGGATGATATAAGTGTAACTCATCTCAAGAAAACACTGAACCGAAAGAACAAGTTCAATAGAACGACCCAAAGATCTCTTAAAAGGAAACTCAAGTAGCTACCAAGCCACAAAAGGCGAAAAAGGGGACCAAATTAGGGAAAAAAGGGCCAAAAAAGTCTATAAATAGAGGTTGACAACTCATTTTAACCATTGCAATTTGGAAAATAACCAAAAAGGTAAAAAATGCAAATTCAAGGAGTTACAGTGGACGAAAGATCCTCACACTTGAACGAAGTAAGTACAAACAACCTTTACTTTCATTTTCATGCATCCTTTTATGCTTAATTTAATGTTTGGAAGGTGCGCGCCCTTGTAAAAGGGTCGGGCATTCGTGTACGCAGGTTTTCCACGCCCAACCCGCGTATGTACACGGTTAAATTAACACTTAGCCTATGTACATACACGATTGTCTTAAAGATAACCCGCGTACACCTATTTTAATGTTCAAAAAAGATGAAACATGTGCTAATCGCTTCCAAATATTGTGCAATAGGATGTATGTCCATTGGTGTGAAAGGGAAAATGAGGAATTGGATGTCTTGGTGGAGGAGGATCCCAAGGCTATTGCCATGTTGAAATAGTATGGTATGTGGAAGTTCTTCTAGTGTCCGTTCATGAGGGAACAACCAAGACTGTTGAACTATTTGATAAAGTATTAACATCCAGATGTAGTGGAATTTATGCTAAAGAGTCAGTCACTAACTCTGGTGACGACGGACATATACTTCTTGACCAACCTCTCTAGGAGGGGGGAACTGATAAAATTGAGGACCTTTCCTCTAGGGCCATACAACATAGAGGACTATATTGGTATGTAGTGTGAGGCATGCACTGAGAAAGTAGGATCTCAAGTGTCGATACAAAAAATTACTAGTCTCAGTCTCTGGATTGTAGTGTATATGATTGGGCGAATCATTGGATCCACACCACTTCACCAAACGTCTCGTGCATAGATGCATTGTGCAGTCCAGTGCTTGGATGCCACTATTTTTTATTGGAGCACTACCATGCTTACATGCATGAAGAAACAACTCATTGACTGTCGCAGAAGGATGAACAAGAACTTCGGGTTCGAGAATGTATTGTGCACGTTCTTCTTTGAGAGAGTGCCTAGCCTTATCCCAAGGGAGACAGTGCGAGGCCACATCACCTCCTTTTCGGAATTATGCAGGTGGGCAACATTGTTTCCTAGATAGGGTGCAGGGAGGGTCCAAGAGGCCTTCGATGATTTTTTTTTTGAATGGTGGGCCCATCATATTCCAATGATAGAGGACTACCCATATGTAGGGATCAGGTTCCTGAGGGATCCTGATATTCCCATGCCCCCTGGTGAGGAGAATGGAGAGATAGGTAAACACACTTTTAAAGTTATTTATTTTTTTAAGTTTATAAAATATTATCCTTTTTATGTAATGTAAAAGTACTCACTCAAAGATCTATAATACAGATGTGGGACTAGTGTGGCCAGCTGACTTCACCAAGACCAGGTGTCATCCCTGACCAGAGGTCAGACCATCAGGAGTAGGAGGACCCCCAGCTGGAGAGGCTGAGAGAGTACTACGATGAGTAGAGAGAAACCTGACGACTCTCACGCGTGCAATACCCATGGCAGAGATAGAGGACTTGAGAAACCTGATGGATCTCACTCGTGCAACCACATGTATTAGGGGTTCCCAGGACTTGGGTCCAGTTGTTCCAGCATCTTTCAAACGTCGTAGTTCATTAAAGTAGGGCAAATAGGCCAAGACCATAGTTAGTTTTGGACCACACATGTGCTAAGGGCACTTTTTGTACTCTGTATTGAGGGCTTGAGCCTAGCGATGTATACCGGCTCTATTTGAGGCTTTTATGGCCCACTTTGTAGTTATGGCACTATTTTTTGGAATATATTATATATACATCTTTTTGCCTTATGGATAAACATTTTGTACAAATGTATTTTAGATGTGTATGTGTGTTTTTTTACTTTTATGTATGAGCAACATGCCAATCTAATACTTTATTAGCCAATGTATCAGTTAGTTGATTATATCTCCTAGGAACATGAATATAAGTAATATAATCAAAATAGCGTTCTAAGAGACATATCCTAAGGAATCGTCGATGAAGGGTGGGATCATATACACGATATATCCTGTTCAACTTAGACATGACCAGTTGAGCATCTAGATAAACCTGAAGGAGAGAAATACCATGTGACAAGGCGTCACGTAGTAACTATATTATTGCACTGTACTCGACAACATTATTGGTTGATTTTCCCAGACAAATACCTTCAGAAGAAATCAACTGATCAAAAGGTGTAAAAATCACCCAAGATACGGAAGAAAGCCTTCGAGTGTGTTGACTAGCATCGTTAGCGAACCCAACATCGACTTCATATTCACTTGACATATGCCAAAGTTAAAAGGAAACAAAATAACTACACATCCATACAACAAGACGACAAGACTATATAAAAAAAACATACATATATACAAGAAGTCATGCTCAGGAGACCGACCTATGTGTAATACTTCTTAAGGTAGAGCCCATTTCTAGGCTCTGATAAAGGATTTCCCTTGAAATCAACTAGACGATAAGCACCCTTTTCTAAGACTTCTTTCACAATGAAAGGTTTGAACCACATGGGTTTTAGCTTTCCTGCCCCCAAGGGATCTTTTTCTTGGTCGTAGACTAGGACAAGATCACCTTCAGAGAAAGTTTGAGAGTGGATAGACCGATCATACTAACACTTAACGCGTTGTTTGTGAGCCTCGTTGGCCAAGGCTGCATCTCAGCACTGCTCATCGAGCTACTCAAGATATAAAATACTTTCTTCAAGCAATGTAGTGTCGGGAAGTAGTTGCACTGCCAAATTCATAGAAGGGATTTGACATCCAATGGGAAAGACTGCCTTTAGCCTGTAGATGAGTTGAAAAGGTGAGAAATCGGTAGTAGTATTGACTGAATTTCGATAAGACCAAAGTGTGGAGTACAACATCGAATTCCAATTTGACTTGGCTGAATTAATTGTTCATTGCAGAATAGTCTTGAGAGACTTATTAACGACCTCTACCTGAGAATTCACTTGTGGGTATTAAGGTGATGAATGTTCCTATTTAAACCCTAGTTTTGATGTTAATTAAGACATCATTTTGTTCTGGAAGTGATTGCCATGGTTTGTGACAATATCCTTTGAAATACCGAACCTGGCTACGATCTGGTTGAAAATGAAAAGGGTAGTCGTCTCCTCATCATTTCTGAATTTTGGCATAGCTTCGACCCACTTAGTAAATTAGTCTACTGCTACGATGATATAGCGATGCCCCCTAGCTAAAACTAGGTGACATGTAGTGAAATCAATCCCCCACTTGGTGAAGGGACTGATGACAATAATCGGGAACATGGGAGCTGGGTGTGTCTATATCTTCTGAGAGAAGATCTAGCATGGGTGACACTTCTTGACCTCCTCTACACAATATTTGATTAACAAGGGCCAAAAGTATCTAGCACGAAGAATCTTTTGGGTTGTTTCTAACCCACACAGATGACTTCCACATGCTCCTGTGTGACAATCGTTCAAAAAAAGCTCTGTTTCTTAATGAGTAAGACATCGTCAGAAAATGAAATCCACTCCTCAACAATATAAAGTGTCATCGAGGATAAGATAGTTTCGTTCTTGGTGGCGTATTCGTCGATGTTCTTTGCAAGAAGTAGAAAAAGGGCACTTCAATGTATGAAGATACAATAGTATATCTCCATACCAAGGGTCTGAACATGTGATAAAAAAAAGATCTTCGTTGATCGGTGACTCTTCAAGCGAAATATCACCACTTTTGATTGGAATTTACGAGATTAGTTTGGGAAAGACCAAGGACTTTTTAGATTTTGCCGAAACAAAATCCAAGTCAAACTCTTGCAGGATGACTATCCATTGACTGATTTTCCCACCAATGACCCTTCATGTTAACACACATTGAAAAGGGTTGACGACAACTAAAATTGTGGTCTTGCAAAGTAAAATATAATGACTGAATTGTTGGACAGTGTGAACAACTTCCTAATCAAGCTTCTCAACATGTGAGTAGTTGAGTTTCGATCCAACTAGGCCTCGACTAAGATAGTATATAACATGCTCTTCAAGTGTGTCATCCTCTTGGACCAATACCATGCCGATAGTAGACTCTACGACAGCCAAATACAATAAGAAATCCTTGCCATAATCAAGAGGACTGAATAGAGGGGCAGACATTAGAGCACATTTAAACACTTCAAAAGAGCATTGAGCCGCTTCATCCCAACAGAATGGGACCCCTTTTTTCAAGAGACACATGAACCCTTTAGTTATCTTTTCATAGTTATCAATAAAAACTGAAGAAAATCGACTTTCCTCTGTAGACTCTGAAGCTGGGGAATTGTGCGCGGGGGAGGCAATTGAACTATTTCCACAACCTTCATAGGATCGACCATGATCCCTCTAGTTGACACGATAAAACCTAATAAGCGTCCCGATGTCACACAAAAACTACACTTGTTGGGATTCATGCAAATTCGATAGTAGCGACACCTCACAAAGATTAGTCGTAAATGGGCAGGATGATCAGATATCTTACGAGAACATGATGCCAGATCATCGAGATATGCCTCGACTATGCGGGAATGTACCCCAAGGACAAAAAAAGTCATTTTATGTTGGTCCTTGGGATTGATTTGAATTTGATTGTACCCTAAAAAATCGTCAATGAAAGAAAATACCTCACAACCTGCGCATTCATCGACAATCTGGTCAATAAATGGGGTTGGAAAATTATCTATCGGGCAAGGTTTGTTCAGGTCGTGAAATTCCATACTTACGCGGATTCTACCTTGCTTATTGTTGACAAGAACAGGGTTCGATACCCATTCCATCCTCTGCAAGGGGTAGATGAAACCAACTTTAATGAGTTTCTCTACTTCATCCTTTATCGTCGTTTCCTTGCAAGGATTGACCGGGCGAAGATTCTGTCGAACAGGCTTAACACCAGGGTAAGTCGTGATTTTGTGTTAACAATACATGGATCAATTCCCGGCATATCCTCATAATACTAGACAAAAATGTCGGGAAATTATTTAAACAATCCAATGTAGATTTGAATCTCTTGAGGAGAACAATCCAATCTGATGAAGACATTTTCCACGACGCCAGGGGTTCTGGATATTTCTATAGGAATCATTTCAGCTATAATTTCCATGTTGCCCTCAACATATATTTTGTGTGTATCTAGAGGGTTAATAGGACAAGGGGCATCTCCATTCATGGTTGTAAAAAACTCTCCTGACTCTATTCTCTTGAGCTCGGGTAATAAATAAGATCTGTGGTGAAGATTGTCCCAAGGTTTTTCTGGCCGAGTCATTGCCTCCAAGATCGCCTCATAATAGGAAAAGACTAAGTCCAAAGGGTCATAGGCGATGAGAGAGTCTTGAGCCCAAATAGGTTGGAGAACAGGGTCTAGCTCTTGTTGGGGACCCAGATTAGGGTTAACTGCGGCTTGTCAGACAATAATGTATGCAACCTCAGCAGCGGATAAGGGCATGGTCATTCCAAGGTGCCCAATCAATTCCATTGAAGACGATGGGGAAGGTAAAGTCCACGGTTTGTCAATGTAACTCATTTTAAAAGACACAACTTGAAAAATTGCAGCCTTCGGTTAGTCGGGGACAACTTAAATAAACCTAACATCACTGGCAGGCAATGGATAATCAAAAGTTCCCATCAAAGACAGAAATAATCTGGCACCTAAGTTGATAGTACCTGGCTTCAGGTTATCAATCATCGGGACCGTGGATGTCCCCGATGAAGGGTCAAGACGAGAAACAGATAACTGGTCAATGGTTATAATATGACCTTCATGAGGAAAACATAAGACCCAAAAATGGTGGATATGACCGCTTTCATAGAGTAGGTCCAACTTCTCCCTAACAAAAGATTGTAGACTAGAGGTGTATCGACTACTTCTACTTCGACGCACACAGTTTTACCCTCCAAATAAACGGGGAAAGATGGAATTTTTCCATGTGGTCTGAAATATCGACCGTCAAACACATATATAAACGTTGGCAATAGAGACAACTCAGGTTGGTCGATGGAATTTCAACATGCCAATGACATCACACAAGTCGAGGCATCCTCATCAACCACCGTATGAAAAATGTTCAGTGTCAACGATTTCGTGGCGTATGCCACTATTATATGAAAATTTACATGGTGGGAGAGACGAGGTTTATGGTTGGTAGGGTAAAAAACAATCATTCTTGAGTTAGTGGTCTCGACCGCTCTGAAGGCGGACAACAACACTTTCTATTTGAGGGGCAACTTTGGAGGAACTCGAGAGTGGAAATTGCACAAGGAGTTTGTTCCAGATCCTCCACGATGGAGTAATTATGAGCAGCCCTTGTGTTTGGGCTATGAGAAGCCTTTTTGAACACACCCTTAGGGATGTGAGTCATCGTTTCTCCCACTGTCTTCTCGATTTGAAGAGGATCCAGTGGGTTAGGGGCTTCTTTTCCCTTCTCAATAGATTTTGGCATTGCATAATTATGAGCCCTGGTTTGTAGATGAGATTCAGATGTCATCATATAAATGTTTGTGGCCTCATTATTAGTATTGTGTGCGGGGGTTCCATGACTGCCCCAGGCACGCTCATGGATGAGGAATACTGAGTTATATTTTGCCCTTGTAGAAAAGGGTTAGTTAACACGACAGGCTGTTGATGTGCCAATATCTTTGGGGCTTCCTCAAGCTGAGGGCATTGGTGAGTCAAGTGGTCATCCGTGCAAAGTTTACACGAAAAATTCACCTTTATATTTTCATTTTTTCCCTCGCCAGCATTATGTGTAGCCTTCTTATCCCCCTTACGCTTCTTGTTCTAGGGTTTCATATTTCTCTCGGTTTACTAGTTACCCTTTGGATTTGTCGATTGAACACTATGTACATCCGATTTTTGGGTTACGAGGGCAACCAAAATAGGAGTTTGGTTGGCCACAGTCTGTTGAATCGATAACTGCGGTAATTTATTAGACAATTGATATGTGGACTTGCTCTGTGCTGAGCCTACTATGTCATCGGCGTGAGGCCCAAACTTTTGTTTGGTCTTGTTGAATGTCGATCATGGTGCATTAGATAGGATCTTGTATAGCATACCAGACTGAGAGTAAATCAGCTCCAGTTGTTGGGCTCTCATTATATCTTCTTCTCTAAAAATAACTTTGGACATTGTGACGTCTTTGGATACACAAGGTACCAAGGGATTTAGGAACCACTCGAGCAAAAATGTGGGAGGGAGCTTGAACTTAATCAAACTCTTTCATCTTTTCCATTCTCGGATGTGATCTGAGATATGGTCATCTTTCGTCTGCTTGAAGTTGTCCAAAAACTCGGTGCCAACATCATATCTTATCGGTAACTGGAAATGGTTTAAGAAGACCATCGCCAAGTCGTTCAAGTAAGAATACTTCGAGCTATCGAGCTCGATATACCATTTCACGGTACCCTCTATAAGAGTGCATTGAAACAAACACAACTGAATGAAATCATCCTTTAATGAGTTTGATGAGCACCATAAGTGAAAATTCATGACATGATCACCTGGATATTTGTCAGGCTTGCCTTCGAACTTAGGGATGTTTGAGGGAAACTTAGTCGGCATGGGGGGCCAACGTGGATCATGACATATCGGGTCGTTTAAAAGTCTCGACAAGTCTAGAAAATGCAAAGTTTCTGGAAAAGGTAGTCTTGTTTGTGGCATATTCAAATGAAAAGGGGGGCTTGGATTTTGGTTGGCACTGGGTTGCCAGGAAAAATTTGATTGCTGGCCAGGGTTTTGGTAGATGCCATGGTGGCCCTGTCCAGTAAAAGGGACTTTTGTTTGATTCTACATCATCAACTGATTCCCGAATTTGGATGACATGCCCTAAACAGGGATCACTCCCTGTATAGTATTCCAAGGACCTTGGTTGGGGATTGGCCCAGTCGAGCCTCCTGGCATAGGTACTAAACCTTGATCGGGGTTCCATGTAGTGTGGGAGGGGTTTCCCCCTATCGACATCCCTTGCAAAGGAAACGAGCCTTGCCAAGGATTTTCAAGACCTTATGAGGAGTAAACTCCTCTCATTACTCCTTGCGAAGGAATGAAACCTTGCATCGGGTTTTGTTGACCAAAAATGGGGTTGCCCCCGGTCGCGAAAGTAGATGATGAGAAAGAGTTATTTCCAAACACATAGAACAAAGAAAAGGGCATGGATCCCATGGGATTCATGTAGGATTGAGGTTCAATACTCCCTCCACTGAACAAACTAGAGTTATTATTAAGCCTGATCAGTTGTTGGAAAGTGCCTCCAAGTGAAGGGGACATAGGAGGGATGTGACCCCCACCGTAAGGGATAGTGTTGAACGGGGCAGTGGTTCCCATGGAGGGTCCTTGCAAGGGAGAATTAGAGCTTCTTTCCCCCAGACCAATGGTCTGTAGAGTAGAGTAGGTTAGAACTGAACTAGAGTCAAAACACGACATCCCATATGAAAAGGGAGTGCCAGACGTGTTTTGAATGGAGGGAAAAATGGTCAAAGTCATTGAAGGGATTGTGCCACTGACCAAAGTAGTAGGTGTCTGGAAATTTGTAGTACTGATAAGCACAAGTGGGGAAGGAGGTACAATGCCCCTTCTGTGGCAACCGAGATGGGAGTATGAAGACTCCCTGACGAAGTAGCACTAGTTTCTTCCATCACTACTCGTCGAATGAACTGTTGTTCAGGTGAAATCACCTTGGGAGGGACTATCTGAATTAGAAGCGGCACTGATAAGTCAGTGATCGGAGGATTTTCTAGCCTAGAACCTTCAATATCGAGGTCATAAATAATGGATTCCTCCAGTGTAGGAAAGTCTTCTCTCGGAGCTGGATCATGTACAGTTTCATGTGGCCCAGTAGCTTCTAATGAGCCTTCTTGATCTAGCCTGCACCTCAACGGTGGTGGAGGTGGATCCAAAGTAACCGATGCAAGGCCCTAAAGCCTATGCGAATGATGGAGTTGTTGATATTCCACCTTGTGAAATGATCAAATGACATTGTAAGTTTTAACTAGCATGAAACACTTAGCACACACTAAAATGTTCCTAACGACAAATCAAGCAAACAACTGACTAGTAGGAAGAACAATTACGCTAATCGACACTAGAGAAATTTACCGGTGTAAGTGTAACTCGAACACGGAAAAACCCTCCGAGTATACTCTGCAAAGCACAATCCAACGTCTTCCCTGGGTACTATGGTATACCCCCACAGTCACCCATGTAAGTCCCTAAAAACATGCAACTAGTTTTCCAACTAGCAGTCAAACACCAGGCGGGTACAGTTGACAGTCGGGATGATCGTAATGAGCAGGATAACAAAGTCTGAAGCATTTCAAGGGTACCAAAGGAAAATGGTCTGGATGACAATTGAATATCTCGAATAGATTCGAGGTCCACGAGGCTTCGTAGTCAAATGCGATTAGTGTAATTCCCATGAATGACCCTCAATATACAATCCCCACTATGCTTGGTTTGGCTTTGGAGGGGTTATCTCCTCTACCTTTCCTTATGAGACCTCGTGTTTAGCCCCTATGTTAGAGGGGGGTCCCGACTAAATCTTACGATACTGGACTCTGACACTCCCTATCACAGACACCTATGTTTGTGTAGACGGCCTTGGAGAGTTTCCTCTCCACACCTAATTCAAGGCCTTAGAGCCTAGACTAGTTGGTGAACCCTACAAACAAAAAGTCTAATTGATTTTAAGTGTTAAGTGTTGATTTTTATTGGCTTTACTTACTCAAAAGGGTACGGACATGCAACTTATGTTGTTTGGAAGAGACAAAAGAGAAGAAAGACTTTAGATCATTTGTGAAAAAGAAAACTAGATTCTTCAAATTGAAAGAAAAAGGCTTTCAAATCTTTGTAAATGCAAACTTCTCAAAATAGTATTCCAAGATCCTATGATGCAAAAAGTTTCCTAGAATGAGATTTTCATTTTATGATGCAAACTACTAAACTTTCGTGGAAGTAGAAAGAAAGGAACTTTGAAAAAGAACTCTTTTCTTTTGTAAAAAGACAACCTATGCTACAATTACCAAACTAAATGCATAWCTGAATGCAATATTTTTTTATTTTTTGAAATGATTAGAAAACAAAAACATAAGTAAATGATATTTTTTGTTTTTCAAAGCATAATCCAAATAAAGAGAAAATAAAACCCAAGACTCATACAGACCCTAAACCACTGCCTGAACGCATGGACTCACCATAATCCACAGGAGCATCTAACGCTTATAGGTCGACTCTAAACCTCTAAAGCAAACAAAAGAAGATGAAGAAACAACATGGGTTCTTTACAAAGGGAAAGATAAAATGAAACTTTGACCCAACCAAAGACCACTAACAGAGACCTTGAAGATTTGTAGAAGGGCTGAGAAGCACAAAGCTTCTTGTCAGGAAAGAAAAAGTTTTTTTTTTTTTTTTTAAACCTTCCAAAAGACAGAGACATGGGTTGTTCTCAAGCAGCTTGTGTATGTACGCGGGTTGTATATTGTGCAGACTACATATGTACATGGGATAAACAAAGTGTATGGCAAGTACACCTCTAAAAAGTTTCAAAAATAAAAAAGGCTTGGAAAACTGACTGGGCAGGGAAGGCTAGTAGGCAGCTGGAAGGTGACCAGAGACCCTAAATTGTCTCAGTAAACTTGAAAAACTATAAAAGTAACTGAAAAAACTGAATTCAAACCAAAATCTCCCACTAATACCCTAGAGAGACTCCCCAGTGGATTCACCAATTCTGCTATGGGGAAAAATCCCCCTATACTGGGTCTAGGTATAGGCAGAGCATTGACTTCCCTTAAAAGATGGTTCTACCCTTAAGCTAACTGAAAACTATCTAAACAAAATGATAAGAGAGAAGAAAGAAGGTCAATGGGTGCACCTTTAGTCCTTTCAGCCGATGTAGACCTCTTTCTCCTTTGTAGCTTCCT
>ML779595.1:111983-126897 GCA_009831015.1 Picea engelmannii
ATCTGAAACTAATACACAATGTTATTCAATTTGTTTTATGCAATTCCTCCAGGTGTCACTACTTGGAACCTCTCATAAAAGGAGTTATAGCAAAAATGGCACACCTTGCTGAATTTTGTCTTATTCTAGAGAGAAACCTTGTAGAGCATTCCCCGCACAGAATATTTGTAGAATTGATCTAAAACTATTACACAACATACTACAAACTTTAATCTAACCAACAAATTTTGTCTTACTGAATTTGGATCTGTTATGAAGAATTTATGATGCTTTTACCCGAAACAACTGTTTTTTACTAGTTTTAGGACTAGCCACAAACCCTATTTTTCACGAAATGTAACTCCAAAAATACAATGACCCACAAGATGAATTTTTTACCACAGATACTTGGATATGTTTCCTCAATGGAATAAAAATTTCACAATCTGAATCATTCTAGAAAAACATTTATTGCGAAAATGGTGAGATGACCTAAAAAAACATACCTTAGAAAGCATCATCAAAAGAATTTATCCTTCCTTGAATTTCGGCCTTATTTTCTTCCCTTTCCTCAGAAATTTGGCTCAGATGTCCTTTGGTTACCTCAGAAACCTATAGGTATTCAATATGCTCAACTGTGTTTAAAATTAGAGAGCCTTGCCTCTTATTTATACTTTCCAACTAGCTTCCTTAAAAACATCTTTTAGGTCACTTTACCCACTTTCCTTATTTTAGGGTTAACCCACTTTTAATTTCTAGATTAAATTTATTATTTAAATAATTTATTTTGTATTCACTTTGAATTATAGTACACTCATCACTTCACTTTATTATTTATCTTCTAAAATCTCTTAAACCACTTTGACTACTTTGACCTTTTGGGGCTTCTATATGACATAAGAGGGTCCTCCAACTTCGTAAGGCCATAACTCTCAAACCGTGAGGAGTTATGTGACATTCCACATACCACCAAAAAGGGAATGAAATGCACTATCCATATAGAATATTATTATCTGAAAATATATCAAAACTTATACCATTATCCATCAAACAAACTTGGGTCCATTACCCAAACCTGGGTTCTCCAACTTCTCATAGCCATAACTCTCTAATCGTGAGGAGTTATGTGACGTTCCACATACCACCGGAAATGTCATGACAAGAACTATCCATATATGATAGTTTCAATAAAAAATTCATTGGCCTTCATCTCATTATTACACAAATACGCATGGGTTCTCTAACCATACTTCTAGGATAACTCAATCCACAAAGCATCTTCCCATGAGGGATTTCACCATAAGGGGACCACTTTGGAGTTCATCCATATTTACTCCATGAAAAGACAATAATGAGTCATTTTTACATCAAAAAATATTGGGTCCATTAGCCAAACCTTTGTGCTACGGGGCTTTCTTCAAGGGTTGACATCAATGACAACCAACCTTAATCAACAATCTCCCCCTTTGGCATTGATGGAAACACTCTGATGCAATATGGAAATCATATCACTCATGATGCCCTTGGAACCGTGTCTCTATCCTCTACATCTGATAAATCTACTCCCCATGGAACCATGCCTCTGTCCTCTCCATCTGATAAATCTCTCCCCCTTTGTCATCAATGGCAAAGGTATCTTTCCATCTAGGGTTGCTCCCCCTGACTGAACTATCCTCTTATGGTCATTCCTCATGTACATCTAAGACATATAAGATAAGCATTAAAAAATAATTCATTTTGGAGTAGAAATGAATCCAAGTATCTGGCGAAAATATTCAAAATATTCCTGTGGAAGTGGTTTTGTAAAGATGTATGCCACTTGTTCTTTTGTGCCCACATACTCAAGTCTGATATTCTTTTCTACAACCTGCTCCCGTAGAAAGTGATACTTGATTGGAATGTGCTTCGTCTTGGAGTGCATTATGGGGTTCTTTGAGATACTAATGGCGCTTGGATTATCACAATAGATTGGAATGGGCTTATCATACTCAATCTATATATCTGTCAGATTTTGTTTCATCCAAAGAACCTGTGTACAACATGATGTTGTTGCAATATACTCTGCCTCGGTTGTAGATAAAGATACTGATGATTGTTTCTTGATTAGCCATGATACTAAACACTCACCCAAGTAGAACGCTGCTCCATTGGTGCTTCTTTGATCATCAATACAACCTGCCCAATCTGCATCTGTGTAGGCAATAAGTGATAGATCCTTTCCTTTTGGATACCATAATCTGAACTCTTCTATTCCTTTGAGATATCTGAAAATACTCTTCACTGCTAATAGATGTGATTCCTTTGGTGCTGCCTAAAATCATGCCACCTGTCCAACTACCTGCATTACATATGCTCTAGATGTTGTCAGATACAGTAGGTTGCTAATCATTGACCTATATTGCCTCTGATCTGTAGACTTCAAATCATCATCTTTGTTCAACTTGCAACTAGTTTGCATGGGAGTGATAACTGCTTTGCAATCTTCCATTTCGAGCCTTTTTAACATTTCTATGATATACTTGGTTTGAGAAATAAAAATTCCTTGGTTGCTTTGACGTATCTAAAGTGCCAGAAAGAAGGATAGTTCTCCAAGTAACGACATTTCAAATTCATTATGCATATCTTTTGCAAATTTCTGGCTTAACATGTCATCATCACTACCAAAAATAATATCATCAACATAAACTTCAACTAATAAAATATTACCTTGACTTACCTTGATGTAGAGGTTGTTCTCTGCACTTCCTTTTCTGAACCCTTCTTGTTGTAGATACTTATCCAGTCTAGAGTACCATGCTCTAGGAGCCTGTTTTAGACCATACAAGGCCTTCTTTAAATTACAGACATAATCTGCATTTTCTGACAACTGAAATCCTTCTGGTTGTTCAAAGTAGACTTCTTCTTCAAGTTCCCCATTAAGAAAAGATGATTTTACATCCATCTTATACATTTTAATATTTTTGGAGCATGAATAAGCTAAAAGCAAATGGATTACTTCCATTCTGGCAACTGGGGAAAATGTCTCTTCAAAGTTGATTCCTTCAACATGTGCATATCCTTTACATACCAATCTAGCTTTGTTCCTTGTAACCTGTCCATCTTCATTCAATTTATTCCTGAAGACCCACTTTATGTCGATCACATTCTTATTCTTTGGTCTTGGAACCAGTTCCCAAGTGTCATTTTTCTCTATTTGATCCAATTCTTCATCCATGGCCTTTTTCCAAAATTCATCCTTGTTGGCTTCTTCAAAACAGTTTGGTTCAATTGTAGATGAGAGTGCTAGGTGTGTTTGTTCTAGTGAACGAATTCTTCTTCTACTCTCAATTCCAACATCTTTGTTTCTGATAATCTATTCTGAAGGATGATTCTTATGTACTTGTTTACTGGGTGTCTTTGTATTTACTTGTTGAACTTGCTCTTATGCTTCTGTCAGATTCTCTTCATCTTCCTCTTCTACTTCTTTTTCATCTTCTGCTTCTTCTTCTAAGGGTTGTTTCATTGATTCATTTTCTTCTTCCTTTGATTATGGTCTGCCTATTTCATCAACTGTTATGTTTATGCTTTCCACAACTGTGTTCAATCTTAGATTGTAACACTTGTATGCTTTCCTTGTACTTGAGTAACCAACAAGTACTCCTTTGTCCACATGAGAGTCAAACTTTCCCATTCTTCCATCTTCTCTTTTGATATAGCATTTTCTTCCAAAAAATCTGAAGTGCTTCACATTTACTAGTCTTCCTTTCCATAACTCATAAGAATTTTTGTCGGTGTTGTTTCTGAGCATTACTCTGTTTTGAATGTGAACTATTGTATGCTCTACCCGTGTCCAAAAAATATATGTCAATTTTGAATCCATCAACATTGTTCAAGCCATTTCTTGTACTTTCATGTTCTTTCTTTCAGCAACTCCATTATGTTGAGGTGTCCTAGCAACAGAGAATTTCCTTTTTATTCCTTGATTTTTGCAGTAGTCCATAAATTCCTTTGAGGTGAATTATCCTTCGTTATCATATCTCAAGCATTTGATTCTTGAATCCATCTCATTTTCAACGATTTCCTTGTAGATCTTGAAGTTTTCAAAAGCTTCTGACTTATTCTTGAGAAAGCAAACTGCAGTCATTCTTGTATAATAATCAACTAATAACATAAAGTATCTCTCACCTTTTAAGCCCTTTGTTGTAGTTGGTCCAACTAGATCAGTATGCACAATTTCCAGTGGTCTTGTTGTTGAATATTCCTTTGATTTGAACTTGGCCTTTATTTTCTTTCCTTGTTGACAATCCTTTCATAAAGTGTTGGTTGGTTTCGTGATCTAGGGCATTTCTCTGACTGCTTCTCTTTTGCTGACTTTGACAAGGTTATCAAAATGCATGTGACCCATTCTTATGTGCCATAGCCAAATTTCATCTTCCTTTCCTAGACAACACTTTTCATTTCCAATTTCACTTAACACATATATGTTGTTTGAAGTTCTTGTAGCTGTAGCGACCAATTTCCCTGAACCTTTTCTTCTTATCTCACGCTTTTGTGAATTGAAAGTAACTTTATGACCTTGGTCACACATTTGGCTCACACTTAGAAGATTATGTTTCATATCTTCTACTAGTAGAACATTTTATGCCTTTTTATTCTTGTTCCCAATTAGGACTATGCCTTTTCCAATGATTTTGGCTAAACCATCATTTCTGAAGGAGACTGATCCATCTCTTTCCTTTAGTAATGTAAGAAACATGTATTTATCACCTGTCATGTGTTTTGAACACCCACTGTTAACATACCAACCGTGTTTCTTCTGCTTAGCTTGTAGAGTGATTGTGCATTCTTCATTGCTATACTGATCTTTCTTTCTTATCCATGTCGTTTTCTGAGATTCATGTTTGTGAATGTTGTTATTTTGTTGAGGTTCTTTAGGAGGGACTGTCATTCTACAATCTTTGGCCACATGTCCAAAATTGTTACATTTATAACATTCTACTTCAGTGCTCAAAGATTCAAACCTATTGTAACTTCTTCTTTGTGTTTCACTAGGTCTTCTTGAATAACCCTTTTGTGTATGACTCTTAAAGTTGTTATTGTTCATGTTGTTAGCTCTGCAATTCACAGCTTTATGTCCAAAATTATTACATGGATAACATAAACCAAAAAATATAGTTTCATACGTGGGAGTTGAATATCTTCTGAAAGGAGGTGCTCTTATGAATCCTTCTTCTTCTTGAGGCCTATCTGTTTGTTGTTGATTCTGAAATCTGAATCTTCTTGGTGGAGGAGTGTCCCTGTAATCTTCCTTGTATATCTTTCGATCCCCTTTGATTGTTTCTGCATAGCTTTTTGGATATGTTTCTTGCTCTGTTGTTTTGGAGCTTGATCCCTTTTCTGTCTGATTGTATCCAAGTCCGGACTTGTCAAGATGAGATTTTTGACTGCTGATAATGTCATCTAGAAATTTTGAGCTATTCTGCATATTTTTCTTTTGAATATCCTTTCTTAGTGTGACAATCTCTGCTTCCAAGTTTCCAATGATACTGTTCTTTTATGCTAGTTGTTCTTTGAGTGTTTCTTCAATTCTTTTATCTTCTTCTATTTAAACCTTCAATTTTTTGATCATTTGATCTAGTTCTCAAGTGTCCTTTTTCTTGTCTAGTTCTGCTTGCAGTTTCTTGTTTTTCTTCTTTTCTCTTCTGATAACTTCTATGGCACACTTAAGTTCTTCTCGATAGTCAACTTCTGCCTCTTCAAATTCTTCTTCGACTTCTTCATATTCTTCTTCGGATTCTTTGTATTCTTCTTCAGAGTCTTCTTATTGGCACAGGGGAAGACCCAGGGTTCAATGCTCAAGAGAACACCAACAAAGCCCTAACTACTGTCCCTTTCGGCAACACCTGCGAAGCAGATGAAGTCTCATTGGAGGTAGAGGCAGGGGTGGTTGCAAGACTCAGGTGTGTGAAACCTTAGTTGGGACACAGATCTGTGATTATATTGTCTACAGAGCACCTAACATCAGTCAGTCATCAATATTTAACCCTTATTATACTTCGTAGGTGACACAGAGCATCGCGGTATTCACTTAGATCTACGGTACTTCAGCACATAGTAAAACATATCGGATCCAGTAGACCAACACTAAGCATCCTCATATATATCAAATCTAACAGTCACATACATATAAGTAGCACATAGCATAAGTGGATGCATAAAAGCACCTAGCAAAAGAAAAGATAAACATATTGAATCAAAGCACAAAGCATAACACACAGATTTACATGGTTCACCCCCACCCTAGGGCTACGTCCACACACTCTTCTTCTTTATTAGCTTCAGTCAATCTGGTTACAACACAGAGCTATCAAAATCCTACTCCACCTAGGACAGGAGATCTGTGTGCACCTCGCCAGATCCTCCTTCCTCAAGTAGATCTAGCACAGAGCCTTCTCACGATCTGTGCACTCAGCACTTACAACACTTGCACTCAATTCTGCAAGTCTTAACACATAGCATGCACAAAGCCTCTTATAGTCATTTACACTTAGCATAGCACCACACTACTTACATCTCCTAACTTCCTATTTATACATTACAAAAGTGGGCCTAAACGTGGGTAAACCCACGGGCCGACATCCCTTTCCCATTACATTAATACAAACACTAAAAAGGGGCCCAAAAGTGGATTGAGATCCCGTGATCTCTGCCTCGCCTGACGCTCCATCTTTCACAGGCTGTTGAAGTCCCAAAATGGTAAAATATGACCAAGTGTTCCTTAAAACTTGGTCAAGGGCCAACAGGCCCCCAACACTCACCTGCAACTCATCTTGAGTCACTCGGGTATGATCAGTTCTACCTTGAATGCCTTGATCTTGGCTCGAGCTGCTTCGACCTACTGCTGTGCCATGACCTCTTGCTTGAATAACTCTTGGATGAGTGTGGCATTCACCGAACCTTCTAGGCGTTGTTGTGTTGAATTCATGACCTGCTCCAGCTTTGTTCCTTGGCTCTCAATATCTGAAAATAGCTGACATGCTTTATCCTGCACAGGTTGAAGTTGTTGAGTTACTTCCATTACCTTTCTCTGGATCGTATGGATCTGCTACTGAGTGGTGTGTTTCTCATGAGACTGCTTCATTCTCTCTACAGGTGATAGGGACTTTAGCTGCACCTGTAGGTTTTTGGCTTCATTCTTCGCCACCTGGAGCTGCGACTCCAATTTGTGCAATTATGGATTCTCGGTTAGGTTCTCATATATCTGCGCACTTCTGCTACTTAACTATTTTCATTCCTCAATGAGTGATTTAATCCTTTCTACTGTGCTACGGGCAGTCATTTCTCGTTGGTCGCTCTCTTCTTGCAGGGTACTTGGTATGGGCTGAAGCTCTAATTCCATGACCCTTTGTTTAAGTTGTTGAATAACTTGAGAAAGTTTCATCACTTGGCGCTCTATGTGTTCTTCTGCCTTCTGCTCTAAGTCAATCATAGAGTGAAATGATATGTTGATTACTTCTTCAATCTCGATCTGCTTCACAAGCAGTTGTTCTTTCTCTTTTTGGATCTTCACTCTATCTTCTTCAAATTTTGCTTGGAGAGTGTCCTTCTCTTGTTGTGCAGCTCGACCTTCTTCAATGATTTCCTCCTGGGCTTGCTTTAAGGCCTGGGTGGCCTACGTTGTTTCTTCCTATGCTTTCCACAGGTGTACTTTGACCTTGTCAGTGATCTTGTGGAGTTGAAATGGTTCATCTCCCTCTTTTTTGGTTCCTTTGGGTAGGGACGCAGTGGAGACTGCACAGCTAGATTGAAGTGCCTACTGCACTTCTTGGAGCTCTATCTCGATCCGACTATACATTGCCTCCTGTTTGGCTTCCTGCTTCTCTACAATCTCTAGTGAAGCATCATTCAATGAAGCGATAATGAAGTTGAAGTCGTCTACAGTCAAGGTGGTCTCGAACTTGGTTCAGGTTGCTTTCATTTCTTCCTTGAAGCAGCTTTCGGAGGGGAAACCTTTCTTTTCTTTACTGGATCCTCCTTTTCTCTCAGCGGTGTAACTTCATCTTTCCTTTGTTCGACGTTGGTGCCTTATTTTTCTCCTCCATCACCTCCTCACTCAGGTGAGATAGAAGGGGTCTCAGCTGAAGTATTGTTGAGGTATTGAGCCTCGTTGTTCTTCTTTGTCTTACTTGGCCTGGGTGTATCCTGCACTGTTTCCGAGCTATCAACATCAGAGAGCTCCGCAGGGTCAGCTAGGATGAGAAGGTCCGCAGACCATTCCTTTGTGATCTTCTCCAAATCTTCTTCTATTAATTTATAATAGGACTGTAGTTGCTTCTTGTGCTCGTCAATGCATGCTCTGAGGTAGAGAAAGTGTCTGCCTGCACTGAACTTCATCAAGGGTCAAAACTTGTAGAGGGTGTTCAGAGTGATGCGTGGTGTGGACTGGATAGCTACTTTCAACTTTTTATAATATGAATGAAACACGACATTTGAATGCCATTGTTTATTCATATCATTTGAGTACCATAAGGTAATCAACTTCACGGCCAACGGTTCAAAGGGCATGGTGTCCGGGAAGGTCGCACTTTTGGCATCTCCCATGCAATGAAAGCAATCAGGATTAGGATCCAACTAAAATGGAACTTGTATCCTTGGTCCTGGGATTCTATGTAGTCAAGCTCCAACTGGTTTACCAAGTACTGCGCCCAATTCATCTATAGGCCCTCTGTGCACTTTCCTATGAGGTCTATGACGAATCCAGTGACTTGGGTTGGTCAATTCTTGCGGACTAACTTTCCTGTGATCATCTGGCAACCGAGGCACACTGTAACATTCTCGATGGAGGCTACCTTGTAACCTCTCATGCCCTTCTCTACATCACCATACATGTCCTTTATTCGTTGGGCAAGAGCACAATCTGTGGTCTTTCCGGGGTAAAACTCCTATGGGTCAAGGCCCTGCATACTAAGCTCTGATCCGATTGATTAAGGTCGGGTCCACTATGATGCGTTGGTTCAACCATAAGTATCTTCCATGGTAGCATGCCAACAAAAATTTGATGCATGCATTTACTTCTTGATGCCTCCCGAAGTGAGGAATCTTTATTACATTAAGAAAAGTGGACTACGCGAGGTTATGGGTCCATTGCTGGGGGACGATATTTGGGTTCTCCCCTTTTGTGATGGTTAAATACTTATGCAGGGCAAGCATATTGTATGCCTTCCTATCACCGAGGTTGAAGTCACTAAACTTCAAGGTGGCGATCTTTTCTTGATCAACGCGTACTACGCGTACTTCCTTCGGAAGGTACGCAGTGACTAAGGCATAGTCAAAATCTCGAGGCACACTATCTCTGTTCATTGTGTCGCTTAGGGGTGGGATATACGCAGGTAAGATGGTTGGGATCATATTTACAATTGCGAAGTCTTTCCCTAGCTTAGAGCGTCTTTCTGAGGGAGGTTGGGATGGTCCTATCCGAGCAGTGGAGGGGGGAGCTAGCAGTGCTCCCAAGGACGATGCTTGTACACCTGTAGACATTCCTCTCTCTAACATGACTCTTTCTTTCATTAAGTCGATCAAAACTTCCTCAACAACTTTCTATGTTGCACTTAATTCTTCCGACATACGCACTCAGGATAAATGATTCACGGGATCAGGGAACAACTCAGATACAGTAATGAGATCGAGAGTGAGAACAAAATGATCACTATATAAACTTGGTTTGGCTAAGGACTTGAGTTCTTAATTTGGAAAAAGTGTTCTTCGTGCATGGCGCGATGAGCTAAATAGATAAGTCAACAACGGTTGTCTTACAACTGTCATTACTCTCCATTAACTCTAGTTCGATCCGTTAGGTGTGGCCCAACAGTCTGATGGTGCCTCTTTATTTCTTTCCTGCCCGTTCGGAGTGGAAGTCGAACGAATATATCGGTCCCAACGGCTATATTGCTTCATCATGGCGAAGTGCTTTCTATCGCTGTTATTTCAGCGAAGCTCCAACTCTGCAATTTTCCTTTCTGCGAGGTCCCCTCTAGAATCTCCTGTAACCTTTCAGTATTAGCCCTTTTCTTTCTTAACTTTCTATCCTTCTTTGCAGTGAGCTTCGTCTCAGTAATTCTTGTATCATTCTGACTTGTTTCTTCTTTGGTCTTACTTACTTCGCACTGTTGAGATTTTTTCCTAGGGTTCCTGTGTAATACCTCTTCCTTGTCTGGGATAGGTAATTCAATCTCTTGAGGATCCTCTAGTGTTCTCTTAGCCTTGACAACTGAGTTGCTAGTATGAAATGTCTGTGAACTGTTATTCTATTCCTCAATCAAGTGTGCGATCCTTCTGTTCATAAAGTATTTTAACTCTTGCTTCTTCTATTCCAAATCTTCTTCTTCTTCTTTTCGTCTAGCTCGATCTCTATCAATCCAAGGTTTTCCTATTAGCATAGTAAATGGGGTGTTGTCTTCAAAAAGCTTAATAATCTCAAAGTCCTCTTTTGTCGAAGTTCCATTGGCAGTCATAGGTATCAGAGCGAGCCTACCACATAGGTTTACTAGCTTCCCTCTAAATACTATGATTCCTCCTAGGGAAGGGATCGTAGCAGGCCTTCCTATGGCTTCCCAGGTTCTTTCTGGCATAATATTCATCTCTGTTTCCTCATCTAGAACACAGTCAATGTCGAAGTCCCCTATTCTTGCCTCAATGCATTCCTTCTCTTTGAAAATCTCTGATAATCTGACATGTCGATGGTCGTTCGGGGTCTCTTTCATTTGTACCAATACTTTCTCTGATTCTTTTTGAGGTTCTGCCTTAGGGTTTTCTTGATTCAGATTCATTCCTTCAATCTTAGCGGTCATTCTTGGGCAATCCAACACTTCATGTTCCAAGGCTTTGCAAAAAATACAACTAGGTCTTCCACCAGGGAATTCCTTAACAAGATGTCCCGGTCTTCTGCAACTGCAACAGAGAGTTAACCCTCTCTTTCGTTTAAATGTTCCCCAACTCCTTCTGTATTGCACACCAGGATCATGGTAGCTAGCCTGCAAAAAATTCTTTCTAGGATCCTGCATCCATTCATTAGTCCAAGCATTCTTTCTATGCATAGGTATAACATATCTATCAGATCTATTCATATCTAACCTTATTTCATTTATTAATGCTCTAGTTTTCAAGCTAGGACAAAATCTATCAAACATACCTAGATCCATGCTCTAGAAACAAAATTTTTCACTTATCTTACTTCTATAGGGCACAAAGCTTCTAGATCTAAGAACTTTAAATTATTTTTACCTTTGTTAGAGAACAAAGCTTACATATCTTACCTCTTTTCTATAGATCCGACCTCTTTCTTTTATAATCTTCCACTTTTACCTTTCTTAGGGCACAAAGCGTTCAGATCTTTCTTCTTTTCTTCAGATCCATCCTCTTTTCTTTCAGATCTAGCCTTCTTTATTTAGCACAAATATTTTCCAATCAAGTGGAATACTGTGCACTAGGGAACAAATCCACTCGTAGAGATTCCATAGTTTCAGGATAAATCTTTACACAGGGCTTCCTCTTCCTCAGTTCCCAGCAATCACAGTTTCAGGTCCCGACAATGGAACCATTTGTTGGCACAAGAGCAGACCCAGGGTTCAACACTCAAGAGCGCACCAACAAAGCCCTAGCTATTGACCCTTTCGGCAACACCTGCAAAGCAGATGAAGTCTCACCCGAGGTAGAGGCAGGGGTGGTTGCAAGACTCAGGTCTCTGCAACCTTAGCTCGGACATAGATCTGTGATTATATTGTATACAGAGCACCTAGCATTGGTCATTCATCAATATTTAACCCTTGTTATACTTCGTAGGTGACACAGAGCATCGCGGTGTTCACTTAGATCTACGGTGCTTTAGCACATAGTAAAACAGATCGGATCCAGTAGACTAGCACTAAGCATCCTCATATATATCAGATCTAACAGTCACATACATCTAAGAAGCACATAGCATAAGTGGATACATAAAATCACCTAGAAAAAGAAAATATAAACACATTGAATCAAAGCACAAAGCATAACACACAGATTTACGTGGTTCACCCCCACCCTGGGGCTACGTCCACCAACTCTTCTTATTTATTAGCTTCAGTCAATTTGGTTACAGCACAGAGATATCAAAATCCTACTCCTCCTAGGACAGAAGATCTACACGCACCTCGCCAGATCCTCCTTCCTCAAGTAGATCTAGCACGGAGCCTTCTCACGAAATGTGCACTTAGCACTTACAACACTTGCACTCGGCTCTGCAAGTCTTAACACATAGCATGCGCAAAGCATCTTATAGTCGTTTGCACTTAGGATAGCACCACACTACTTACATCACCTAACTTCCTATTTATACATTAAAAAAGTGGGCCTAAACATGGCTAAACCCACGGGCTGACATCCCTTTCCCATTACATTAACCCAAACCCTAAAAAGGGGCCCAAAAGTCGACCAAGATCCTGTGATCTCTGCTTCGCCTGGCGCTCCATCTTTGACAGGTTGTCGAAGTCCCAAAACGGTCAAATATGACCAAGTGTTCCTCAAAACTTGGTCAAGGGCCAACACTTCTTTGTTAGAGTCTTTTACTGTCATGAAAACTTATTTGGTGCATAAGCTTTTCTTGAAAATATTCTTTGTAGTTATTTTGCCTTTATATGTGTGTTAGAAAAATGACCAATACCTCTATACCTACCATTGGTTCCCTTGTTTAGTCTTTTGACGAAGTTGGCCACTTCTTCATCATCTTTCGAGACGTCACTTATGTTGCTAAATTCTTCATGTTCCTTTTGTTGGACACACCTACCACACTTAGAGGGGGGGGGGGGGGGGGGGGGGGATGGCTAAACGAGTGTGGGGATCTTTTTCCCAAAACTTCCCTCTTACACAAAACCTCCTTAGTTAACATTCAACATTTTCTCATTACTCATTGCTTTCATTTATAATTAGTTAGATGTGAATACATATCAGCATCATATATCGGCAACATATCATCAACAAATCATCTCCACAAGAAACACAAAACACAAGATGTATGTACAATTTTTCTTTTTATTATGGACTTCAATCGGGGGGGTTTTCAGCAACAAATTAATAGAGTACAACTCTACAAGAGCACCAGCTCTATATGCAAGACTCAGCTTACATTCTCATCACCAACTGAGATGAGGCAACAATCCTTAACAGATATCAATCTGTCAACATAAACAAGTGCATTAACCATGCACCAACCTGTGCCAAACAACTTGTACCATAAACAAGTGCATCCAACCATGTAACAAGTATATACCAATCATGTGTCAAATACTCTTCAACAATTACTCATCAATATGTACCAACATCATCAACTATACACCTCATGTATGTGCTAACTCATCAACTGCTTGTCTCAACCATGACTAGTTTTGGATTAGTCAACAACCCCAACTTGAAATAATCATAACGTTGTACCTATAATGAATAAAGATTTGAAAACTAATACACAATGTTCTTCAGTGTGGTTTATGCAATTCCTCCATGTGGCACTACTTGGAACCTCTTACAAAAGGCGTTATAGCAAAAATGGCATACCTTGTTGAATTATACCTTATTCTAGAGAGAGACCTTGTAGAGCGTGGCCCGCACAAAATTTTCCTTGAATTGCTCTAAAACTATTACACTGCATACTACAGCCTGTAACCTAACCAACACATTTTGTCTCACTAAATTTGGATCTGTTAGGAATAAGTTATGACGTTTTTACCCGAAACACATGTTTTTGACTAGTTTCAGGACTAGCCACAAACCCTATTTTCCACGGAGTGTAACTCCGAAAATACAACGACCCACAAGATGAATTTTTTACCACAGACACTTGGGTATGTTTTCTCAATGGAATAGCAATTTCACAGTCTGAATCATTATAGAAAAGATTTTATAGAGAAAATGGTGAGATGACCTATAAATAACATACCTTAGAAAGCACCATCAAAAGAATGACAACTCATTGATCCATCTTCATCTATGCATTCTCATCAAGGAAAATACATATTATATTACATCAATCATCAATCAATCAATCAATCCTTTGACATCAATCAATCACTTGACTTCAATCAATCAAACCATTGGCATCAATGAAAACATGATTCAACAATCTCCCCCTTTGGCATTGACGGCAATACCAACATTGATGTGAACACCAATTACCAATTATTGATGTCAACATGTAGATAAGGCATGATCTACATCAACAGTCAATGTGACTATCTCTCCCCATCAATAAACATCAATCACATCAATGTGATTAAATCTCCCGCTCTGACATCAATGGCAAAGGGACATTCTCATCTTGGCGCTGCTCCCCTTGCTTGAACTCTCCTTGGGGTTGCTCCCCCTATATGAATGCCTTTGATATTCCTCTAAATAATCTCTCCCCTTTTGAACAAGGGATATCACTCTGAAGTAATGCTGAAGATACATCGAACATACTCATCCTGTGACCATTGCTCCCCCTGAAATTATGCTCCTGTGCTCTTTGTTCAAGTATAGGGCTCTTTTCTAGGTATGCATCTGATAAATATCTCCTCCTAGAATCATGGGAAGAAGAATGACTCCCCCTATGGGTATGTCTCCCCTATCTTTTCTGCAAGATTAACATTGTGCTACCATATAACGATCCTTGGACCTGTTCATGCATCAAACTCATACCATACCAAGCATCATGAAGAAAAAGATATGTCAACAATGAAATAAAGAATCATGAGCAAAATATCAACCAAGTACATCCTTTACAAAATGTGTGCTTATCATGCACAACACCTATGTACATCAACATCATGCAATGTGCCAAAAGATATCATCCATGGAATGTATCAATCATATGCCTTTATCAACATGCCAACATGTGCATCTACCAATATACCAACCATGTGCATCCACCAATATGCCAACCATGTGCATCTAC
>ML779595.1:162932-189418 GCA_009831015.1 Picea engelmannii
TATATTTCATGCTTATTCACAATTAACAGTATAGTGGGTTTACAAGTTATAATAGTGGTTCATTACACATTTCTCATATCTCACACTCAATCCTAGGCTGTAAACACATGAGTATTACAACCACCCATTAAAGCTATATCAGATGAGACTTCGCAGTGCATTCTGTGTGTTGTGTTGCCTTCTAGTTTACCAGGAGGGCCAATAGTTTTAGAGGCTTTGTTGGAAACCTGAATAGACATGAACCCTGGGTCAATAAACTTAGATAGAAGAGTAAGTAAGATAGTTAACCAACAAATGGTTCTATTGTTGTTGGTAGGAACAAGAGAGGATTGAGTAGATGAGATAAGTTGAAGGTATGTCAGAGGTAGATTAAGAAAATATTAGGGTAGAGAGAAATGAACTGCTAGAAGGGGATGTTGAGACCATGGAATCCAACAAAATAAGAGATTGAAAGCTGGCTAAGGATAGAAGAGTTGGAGTTTTCACAGAAAGATAACAAAAACCCTAGATTAACACCCCACAAATATCTTGAGAAATACGTGTTTACTGATTTGCATGAAGTCTTTTTCTGTGATTTTCCACATTTATTACAGGAGTGGATACTAAGGTTGAAGGATAACCATGCAACAAACCAGATTCGACAATTAGAGTGGACCCCAGTACAAATTGAGCAGCTACAGCAAGTAAACAACAAATTCACCTGCACAGTAGACATTTGGCTTGACAGTATTGTGTCAGGTTTTATAACAAAGTTTGCAGTCGATAGAGTGAAGTCGTACATCGCAGCAGAGCAAGAGTTTCTATGCAGACCTCGAGGAAGGTACATTAGATCGTTGTATACTTCTATTAAGATACTGCTATACAAAAAAGGTGTAATGACAATGGCGTCAGACAGCTAAACTTCCCTGCTTGCATGGGGGAAGGGGGGAAGCACTGATAGAAAGAGGAGAAATGGAAGGAGGAAAGGATAAGGGAAAGGAGGAGGAACCCTTGGACCCAATCATGATGGATGACGACCAGATCAAGTGGATCTTGGCAACAACTAGAAATATGCGTAGCGAAGTACCCTACCAATAAAAGGTGAATACCAAGAAGAGAGTCATAGCTGCGAGGGAAGGCTTGGCAAGTGATGAGGAAGAGGTAGAGGATCTTTGCGCTGTGGAGCAGATCGAGGAAATCCTGCACGCAAGATATGAGAGGAATACAAGAGGTCCAAAAATAGGAAGAGAAGGCAACAATCCTAGCCAAATTAATGTTAGTGTGGAACCCATAAACCCATGTGCGACTAATACACCAAAGAGAACACCACCGTTTAGACAACCGAAGTTCAGAGGAAGTACATCTACATGAGGAGAAACAATTGGGGGAGCCAGTTCAAGCAACACTAGTTAGGTATCTACACCACGTTAAGGTAGTAGTTCAACATTTAGAATGGCAGGACACGATCCCACCATCAGGTTACCAAAATTTCGAGGAGAAGCAGCAAAAGACCCTGAGAAACACTTGTTCATTTGTGCAAATATATGGGAAGAAAAACAGATCACTGATGAAGATACCAAACTTGCGCAGTTAGCTATTAAGCTAAGAGACCACACACTAGACTGGTACATGATTCTAGATGCAAACAGTGCACCTGGGATGACAAGGACACTGATAGACATTAAGAAGTTACTGATAAATGAGTTCCATAAGCCGAGCTCAGAGGACCAATACATGAATGAGATGATCGAAATCCAACAGAAACCAGGAGAATCTGTTTGGGAAATTGACTAGTGATTCAAGAGTTTAAAAGGAAAGTTGAAGTATCTCAGGACCGATATGCAGCATAGACACTTATTTGTCAATTCACTATTACCACACTTAAAGTATCCACTGCGACAACATAAGTTTTAGATGTGGGCAATGGCTCTGCAGGAAGCCCTGCAACTGGAAGAAAACCAGTATCAGTAGATAGATCCAGCTATCAAAGAATTGAAGGAGGATTTGAAGAACTTAATGTTCCAACTCAACCAGAATAAGAATAAGGACAAACGAGAAGTTGTTTGGTGTACTACGTGTAGGACGGAAGGACACCATAAGAACGAATGTCCAACATTCGTGCAGTATATGGCAGCCGAAATGCCAAACCCATTACCAACAGGAGGACTATGGTGTGAAATCTGCAAGAAACTGAGTCATGATCATTATCACTACACGATGATGTAGAAATACCATATAGTCCCAAAGAGTTCGTATTGCACCTTTTGCAAGTCAGTGGGCCACGACGACAAAGACTGTAGAACTATGGAGTTGATGCGAGAAAGGACATTGGATGCATATAGAGTGCAGGTAGAAATGATGACTGGGCAAGCTGCACCACAGTTTAACCAAGTTCTAGCTCCATACAACACTGCACAGCAGCAGTATAATACTGCACAACAACCATATAATATCGCGCAGCCACAGTACAACACAACACAACCTCAGTACAATACCATGCAGTATAATCAAGTGCCTCAGTATAACACATTGAGAGGAGATTGAGCAGGCTACGGAGGTGGAGGACGAGCGAGAGGAGGTTTTAGAAAAGGTCGAGGACCAGTGGTATGTCACAATTGCCAACAACCGGGACGTTATGCAAGGGAATGTCTGCTTCCACCAACAACTTGTGTGTATTGTCGCGCATCGGATCATGATACAGAAGAATGTCTGACACTACTAGTAAAGATCTAGGTAAAGAGGAACCAGAACAATCAGAATGTTCAATGGATTTTAGCTGAAGCAAGCTATGAAGGATGGAACATCAATATAGTTACTCATGGAGGAGCTAAAACAAGAAAAAATGTAGTTCGACAAGAGTTAGTACAAAACCAATGGATGAAGAAGAACACCAAACCAAGAAAACAGTTCGACGTGTAGAATGATAAGGCAATATTTAAGGAAGCCAGACAAGAATTTCAGAAGGAAGATAGGGTGTCAACTTGAACCGCTCATCAAAGCAAGGAAGCACTAGAGTACGAGATGTCTCCAGTATTGGATCATACCAATGAAATGCAACCCATGGGACAAGTAAGTACAATCAAAGGCTTTTTGCAATCATGTGTAAAAGTATTAAATGATCCATCATTTGTGAAAATATTGCAAAACATACTAGAAAAATGTAGTATGGACACAGAAGGAAAACTAGAACCAAAAACAGTCAATCACCTTCATACTAGGAGAAGAACAAGTATCGAGTTCAGACTGAATGCAAACATTGGAGACTTCAACATGGGAGACATCATACTAGATTTGGGATCCGAGGTCAATGTATTACCAAATAAGACATGGCAATGCATGGGAGAGCCCACATTAGGATATTCACCAGTTCAACTAAAACTAGCAAACCAGCACAGAGTCTTACCAATCGGTAGACTGAAAGGAGTAACAGTAGACCTAGACAGAGTGTGCACTAAAGCAGATTTTGAAGTCATTGAAATAGTGGACGACACAAAACCTTACCCAGTGTTACTTGGTTTGGATTGGGTGTTTGGCAACCAAACCATAATCAACTTGAAAGCCATGAAAATGACATTTGATTCAAGAGAATACATGGTCATCGCACCATTAGATCCATTGGAAGGGGAGAGGTTTGTAGAACCTACCTTCCTAGACTTAGAGGAAATTAGCCAGTTGTACAGAACAACTACGTGCAATGAGGATTACATCAACCCATCTATAGATGGGATAATCAGTTGGAAGAGAATTACTTCATGTGCAACAGACTTAGATATCGGTTTAGAGAACTGGAAACAAAGGCTGCACGAAGTTTCCACGAGAAGATGTGTAAGAATAGACCGAACAGTAAGATGGGTCGGCACAAAGATAAGGGAACCACCTAATTTCCACGGAATAAATGATTTGGAAACATTCTTGGCACAGTATGAAGACGAATTTTTGGAGAATCAGAGACTATTAGCACTTGATATAGCACTCAAGGCCACACCTGCAAGATGGTG
Organism: Picea engelmannii; assembly: GCA_009831015.1. Lineage (NCBI taxonomy): Eukaryota > Viridiplantae > Streptophyta > Pinopsida > Pinales > Pinaceae > Picea > Picea engelmannii. The sequence goes on from ML779595.1 coordinate 166,910, forward strand.
GGGCGCACACAAAGTGACAATCACATATTGGTACCAATTCAAGCGGTTACTGTGCATAAGGTTCAACGCAAAACATAAAGACAACAAGCAATAGAAGTATGATGGACAAGGGGCACCAGCAGAACACTTGGAGAAGTGCAGAACATTGTGGAAAATGACACCCCGAGAGGAATGGCCTCATCATTTCATACACACTCTAGAAGGCATACTAGCGAACTGGTATACAGACCAAGAATTGCGCAAGGGAACTGTGACCTTGATGACATTGCAACAAAATTTTACAGTCATTTTCTCATTTGAGCATGAGAACCCCAACATATATGCAACCCTTAAAAAGATAAGAGGAGTGATATTCATCAAGGGACCAGAAGTCGAACTCATAACAGAAGAACAACAGCAGAATAGATAGACAATTAAGGAATTGTTGTCATGTTACCATGTGCAAGTGGAAGCATCAGATGAAGACGATCCGCGCAATATTCAGATCGAAGAAGGATAAGGTGAAAGAGAGGTGGAAGGTCCACCCATAGAATCAAAAGTCATTTCCACGCTGGTCAAGGTAAATAAATTCAATATTGAGACAGTTGAGCATCCCAAAATGGCCATCATTGGAAACGACTGGGATGAGCAAACAGTGGAAAGCATAACAGATTTATTGCATGAATACAACAAATTATTTCCCACAACATTTATAGAGATGAAAGGCATAGCCAAAGAGCTAGGATAAATGAAGATACCACTTAGATCTGAAGCGAGACCGATCAGACAACGACCATACCAATTGAACCCAGTATATAAGCAGAAAGTCAAAGCTGAGATCGATAGGATGCTCGAAGCCGGAATCATAGAACTGGACAAAGAATCAGAATGGATAAGCCCAATGGTCATGCAGGACAAGAAACAAGGAGGGATAAGGATATGTGTCGACTTGAGGAAGTTGAATGATGCATGCCTACATGACCCATTCCCTACACCTTTCACAAATGAAGTGTTAGAGAACGTAGGAGGACATGAAGCTTACTCATTCACTGATGTATTCTTAGGCTACCATCAGGTCAATATAGCATAGGAAGACAGATACAAGACCATGTTTGTGACAGAATGGGGATCCTACCAATACATAGTCATGCCATTCAGACTAAAGAATGCACCAGCAATATTTTCCAGAGTAGTCATCGTTGTGTTTAAGGAATTCATCCACCAGTTTCTAGAGGTATACTTGGATGATTGGACAGTCTACAGCTTGTTGAAATACCATGTAGAAGTCTTACGCTTGATGTTAGAAAGATGTAGACAGTGCCAGATATCACTGAACATAAAGAAATGTATATTCAGAACACCATTTGGGATACTATTGGTCCATATAGTATGCAAACAAGGTTTATTAGTAGATTCTGCAAAGATTGTAGTAATTGTTAACTTACCACCACCAAAAATAGTATGCCAACTAAGAGCGACATTGGGACACACAGGATACTATAGAAATTTCATCAAAGGTACGTGCAGATTACTGCACCAATGGAAAAGTTGTTAAGAAAGGATACAAAGTTTCAGTGGAACGACGAGTGTCAAAACGGTCTGGATACCCTGAAGGAAAATATGGTCACTGCGCCAATATTAGTATTTCCAGACTGGGAGAAGACATTCCATGTCCATGTAGATGCATCAGCCATAGCACTTGGAGCTATATTGGCGCAGCCAGGAGAGGGGGATTTGGATCACCCCATAGCCTTTGCAAGCAGAAAGTTGTCAGAATAAGAACAAAACTATAACACTATGGCTTAGTTATGGTCTATGCACTGCAAAAGTTCAGACATTACTTATTGGGGAAAAACTTTAAGATGTTCACAGATCACTCAGCCCTGAAATACCTAGTCAACAAGCCAATGTTGGGGGGGAGAATCTGTCGATGGTTACTACTATTTCAAGAATTTGACTTTGAAGTAATAGTCAAGCGAGGAAAATTGAATACAGGACCTAACCACCTATCAAGTGTCACAAATGGAGACCCTACGAATTTAGAAGACAACTTTTCGGATGCACAGTTATTCTTGGTTCAAACTGTTGATGAATACTTCACGGATATCATTCAATACTTGAGAAAAAGGACTGCATCGCAAGAATATAACATCGCGCAGAAGAAAAACCTGGTAGTCCACGTCGCAGACTATCAACTGATTGCAGGACACTTATACAAAATGGGCGCAGATAGCATCTTGCACAAATACATGTTAGAACATGAAAGACCAAGAGTGTTAGAAGAAGCCCACGAGGGAATCACAGGAGGACATTACACAGGCAAATCTACCACAAAGAAGGTATTGCGCGTAGGACTATGGTGGCTGACGATTCATCGAGACTCGAAAGAATACTGTCAGAGATATGATGTCTGTCAAAGGGTCGGTAAACCCAACAAAAGGGACGAGATGCCATTATGACCAAAAGTAATATTACAGGTGTTCGATAAGTGGGAAATAGACTTTGTGGGACCAATCAACCCACCAACAAGATTTCACCAACAAGTTCAAAAAGAAGGGGACAAAGCTTGGCATGATAGACACAAAAAGAAAAAAACTTTCAAGGAAGGAGATCTACTATTAATGTATGACAACAAATCGTTACAACACCCAGGAAAGCTAAGAATGAATTGGCTAGGACCATATGAAGTATAATCGATCATAGATGGAGGAGTTGTACAGTTGAGAGACTTATCAAGCACAGAACTCAGAGGGATGATCAATGGGAGCCGACTGAATTTGTACAAGGATAGTCGACCACCCACCGTGTGGTTAAAAAAAAAAAAAAAAGAGCAAAGACAATGTTAAACAGTGCCAACAGAGGCAAAGTGCGTCGAAAGAAGAAAGAGAACACACACTTGGGAATACAAACTCGGCGAGGAGAAGGACAACGACCACGTAAATAGGGAAACAAGAGGGAAAATGGAAAGACAACAAAAGCAGTACGAAAAGACGGAGTCAAGGGGAATTGAATGATGAAAAGGACCGATGAGACACCACATTAATCGTGCTAATTGGAGTCGGCAAGGTAGAGTAGTGGCAAGTACGAAAGAGTCGGATGTGCATTGAACCCATAATTAAGGAAGTGTCTTCGACAAGCTTCATACGAAGCCCATACAACACATGGATGCAAGAGCAAAGAGTCCAATTGCGAAAGGAGAACAGACAGAGAGCGATAGAGGTTAAGGAGCACAGAGTTGAGTTCACAGAGCTCACAGAGACCATCCAAACTCAGCAAGCATTCGACAGTCACTGTCATGGAACCACCAAAGCAAGCAGAAGCAAGCCAGAGTGCCAGACCAACCAGAGTTAAAACCAGGTCACAGGTACAGTTGGAAGAAAGTGAACAACAGTCGTCTGAGATCGTCAATGTCGACGAAATCCCATATCTAGACACAACACCGGTGAACCCTACACCTAAAGTGGAAGAAACCCAACAACTAGCATCGGAGGGCACGAACATAGATAGACTGAAAGATATACAGGCGCAGTAGAACCAGAATGCAGAAACCCTGAAGAAGGCACATCTAGAGAACACCGAAGCAGCTACGAAAGTCAATGGAAAGAAGACAAATCAGGAAGCAACAATCGAGCCAGATGAGTCTCAAATCACCATATAAGACCATCCACTAGAAGGAACAGTGAAGGATGTCACAGGTTGGCGAGAATGGTATTCCAAAACACAACCAGGTGCTGCTGGAACCTCAAGCCAGCCACCATCGTCGAAGAAAGACAAGAAGCAAGTACCTAGGTCACCTCGCAAGCAACCAATTGCAACAATTGTTCTACCATGTATACCAGATGGGCTACAACTGGGATCAGACTTGTTGGGTCATATTGACAAGGTAAAATACTCGGACCATGATGTAGCAGACAAAAACAAGTTTTCAAAATTTGCAAAGAGAGTGTACATGGAGATGGTGGGCGTAAATTCGATTGGGGAACCGATTGATCAGCCACTCCATTGGGCAACAGGGTTGGAGAAAATAGGAGTCTTAGGTCTGTTGGATCTACCACAATTTGGCAGAGGTTAGTACGCAGGTGTGTGCATCAAAGAACTGTTAGCAGTCATACATGGTGGAGACATTTGGTTGGACAAGCTCGTCTCAATAGACGTAGAGATTATTGCAAACATAACAGGATTGCCATCCCGACGTATGGATCCAGTGTAGTTTCTGGATGACAAAACCAAGGAGAAAGCCCTAGCAGAAGAAATGAAGAAGAAATATGGAACCGACAGGGGGACATGAGGAATTATTCTCAAGAGGATCAATGATGTCACCACACAAATGGGCACAAAAGTCTTAGCCTATAAACTTTTGAGAAAATGCCACAAAAAAGAAGTTTCGGCTGGGGTTGTCGCAGTTGCAGCCCAATGCACTGAGGGCACCACAGTGAAATGGGCATTGTATCTCTTGAACTTGTTCCAGGATGAATGCAAGGATGTGCAGGATCTAGGAACAGATTTTCACTATTCATGGCTAATCATGTTAATATCCTTTATGGGATGGAGAGAACCCAGGTATGTAAATTTTTGTACCAGGCCAAGCCGAACCAGGGAGTGAGATACTTATTTTTGAAAGCCACATCAGATGTTAAGCACAAAAGGATGAACGGGTCCAATTTTGAAGGATACCTATGTGACCTGCAGGAAGCCATCTCCAACATGTGGAGGATCACACCACAGGATATCGTGTGGTATCGGGACATTGCCAAATTCAAGTCCACATGCCACACAATGTGGATACAGGTGCGGAAGGATCCCGATAAAAAGTGGCTACAAATGCACTATTGTAACACATAGGATGACATCGACATGGTCATCAAAGATTGGGACGATGAGTGGAAGATTCCAATCCTCATCCAAGACTTGCTGGATAGAACAATAGAAGAAGAGACAGGGCAGGGAGAAACACAACCTCAGAAAATACAAGTGCCCAAGAAATGAAGGATGGGCCAGACAAAAACAACACAGACAAACAAAGGCACAACTAAGATAGGGACCCAGAAAGGGAAGAAGGAGAATACACAGCCAGCCAAAGAGCAGCAGAAATAGGCTGAGGCAACATAAGGGACTGTGCCAAATCCCAACTCACGGGAACCATGGGGGAACAAGAGGCCAGCCACACAGACAGGAGGTGCACGCAAGAAAAAAAAGGCACAAAGAACACTTCCAGAGTATACGATCACGAACGACGATGGGGAAATGATAGTCTGAATGGTCCAGGATTGTCTAGCTGAGGATTTTGACAATGTTGTGTACCACAGGGATAGGATTCAAGAGGAGTTGACAGACATGCGACAGTTCCTTAAGAAAATCGGGGAAATACACATAGCAGGAAGCAGTAGGGGAACATAGTCATCAGCATTGCAGACAGATGAAATATTGGAAGAAGGAGAGCAAGATCCAGTCCATACGATACTGTAGCCAAACGCAACATTCCACATTTCACCCAGTATGTTGCGCATGGACGAGATCATGGGGAAGACACCCCTCAAAGACTTAATGCAAATCCAACTGGTATTGTTGCAGATACCATCCAGGGCTCTACACAAGTTGCAGGTTAGCGTGAACCACGAGGTACAGTCTCGATCACACAAAGACTCACCCGAATTGTAGAAGGCAACAGAGAAGTAGGACGCACTGGAAATATTATGTGAACATTCTAAGTTCGAGACCCAAGAGGAAAGGGAGCACAGGAATGGATTGGAGCAGAAAGTCACAGGAACATATGAGAGGATTCCAAAGACCATGCAGACGGATGAAATCACAGCAGAAGAAAAGATTGATCAGATTGTGCAGGCAATCAATCAATATTAGAAGGAGATCGAGAATATCCAAGAGAAGCTCACACCCACTACTCTACCAACAGTAAAGGAGAAAAGGAAGAAGGAAGCAGTAGAACAGCTACAAGAGATAGAGAGACAAGTTAGCACAACCGCTGACTTGTTCGAGAATGCAGCACAACTTTGGAAAAAGCTTGAGGAGGATCAGAAAGTCCAGAAGTTGGACAAGGAGGAAGAAAGGATAAGCGCAACTATCCAGGACCTCAAGCAAAGGCAGAAGACAATGTCCATCACAGAGCACATCAAAGGGACGCATGACATGAAGAAACTACAGACGGAACTCACCATTGCACAAACATAGAAGAAGGAGTGTCAGGCTCAAATGGAACCATTTCAAGAATAGGTAGTAGAATTCCTGGCACAGGTAGAGGAAGCTAAGACACAGATAGCACAGACCTAGGCAAAGTGTGCATAATTTATCAGGGACGAAATTGCAGTCCAGATAGTGGACACACTCAAGGAGAAGACTGCACAGGGTCAAACACAGGCAGTAGAGCTCAAAGAGAAGTTCGAGGCGGTCACCAGGGAGATCGAAGAATTGTGTTAGGTGGCTCAGGATGAACCACATGTCAGTGTTGGGGGCCTGTTGGAAGCAGGCCAGAGAAGAAAAGCAAGGTGATTTTTGGAAAGAAAGCATGCAAGAGGAAAGCAACAACTAGAAGGAAGAACAACATGCGCACATGCAGGGAAGACCTAACGACGTTAGGGTTAGTGTTTTGGTGATGTATTGTAAAGGATGAAGAGCCATAAATGTATAAACATAGATACTTAGGTATCATAAGGGGTTTTGATTATTAGGGTTGTCCTCAGCTCGTAGTATTATCAATTTTAGCTAGTTATCGATGATTTGTTGCGATATGTAATATTTTGTTGTATGATCTATTTTGTGTAAGTTGTTGAGCTAGAGAAGATGAAGGAGGGTAGATATTGAGGGTTAGATCACAGGCTGAGGAGCCTGGTGCGATCTAGTCAACCTCATATAGATATTACTCAACTGTGAAGGATTGTAATGTGCGCGGCGCTGTAGATGCGAAAATACTATAATAAAAGAGATGAGAGCCAAATATTTGTGGACATATCCCAGGAGGGAGTGAACCACAGTAACATCTGTGTTATGTGATGGATGCATGCATCTCTTTATTGTCTTTCAATATTTATTGTTATGCTTAATGAATGAGTTTTTATATTTCCTGCTTATTCTTAATTAACAATATAGTGGGTTTACAAGTTATAATAGTGGTTCATTACACAGTTCTCATATCTCACACTCAATCCTAGGCTGTAAACACATGAGTATTACAACCACCCATTAAAGCTATCTTGGGTGAGACTACGTAGTGCATTTTGTGTGTTGTGTTGCCTTCTGGTTTACCAGGAGGGTCGATAGTTTTAGAGGCTTTGTTGGAAACCCGAACAGACATGAACCTTGGGTCAATAAACTTAGATAGAAGAGTAATTAAGATAGTTAACCAACAAATGTGCTCTCTAAATCTTGTGGTTTTGGGATGACCACAAACTAAATGTATAGTAGAAGTCGATGTCTTCTACTAAATGATGATGGTGGTTTAAGGAAGACCACAAACCAATCTGTTGTTTTAAGGATGGCCATAAACTCTGGAACATGGCTCTAGGCTTAATGGTTCCCAAAACATTTCCTAAGTTAGCTAGAAGTTGAAGTTGATGTCTTATGCTAATTGGAAGTTCTCTCGAATGTCGATTTAAAGATGACCATAAACAATTTTTTAGAATAAGTTGGAAGTCTTATACTAAATGGATGTTTAAGGAAAACCACAAACCGTAGTCTAGTAGAATTTGTAAGTCTTCTACTAATTGATGATTTAAAGAAAACCATAAACCAATCACACTCGCTTGTTACTGCTTAATTGATGGGACTTCGAAACTAAAGCATGATTGTCAATCATTGATGTTGTTCCCCCCTGTCAGGTGCAAGGTGAGAAGACGGAAATCCTCTCACTACAATATGCATCAATACTCGATAATGAATTCTACGATATGACTGAGATATATTTTTTACTATTGATGACCATCACCAAGAAGTCATCCACCCATAGTGGTTCTTTATTCTTGTAGGTTTCTTGTTGTTAGAACATCCGTCAGAGGGATGATTATGTTTTCCAAATTGCTTGCAAGGATGAAGATAAAAGCATTGATCTACCATATGGCCAACTCACTGAAAATGTTGGCATATTAGAATCTACTTTTAAACTAGAGCAGGTGAATGTGAAATTTATTGAAGCAGTCCAACACTTTGAAACTAGATTGGTTTGGTATAATCAAGAATATGAAAGGTGACATCCTTTTCATATCTGACATCGATTTTGTGTCTATTGTCCCTAAATTCTTCCCAAGGTCTAATGAGTGGCTTGGAAAGAGTAAGTTGATCAATATATGTACTTGAATATGAAGCTGGATCATTGAGTTTCTTTTGCACTAGTTTTTGTTCCGAATAGGCATCACCATCTTCATCATCTTAGAAAAGAGGGTTCTGAACAAGGACTAGTTCAGAATGTCGAAGATTCTTTCGCTCAAGTGCATCATGAAGAAGTCGAGTCCGAGTTTGCATCAATGCTACTTTGGCTTGTGAAACTTGAAAGCATGTTACAACTGACTACAAAGTGGTTTTATCAATGATGACTATATTGTACAGAGAAGAGAGGATTATAGTGTTCAATAAATCTAACAATTCCTCAACTCAAGCCATTTTAAAGGGCATAATTAGACCTCACAAGGTTTCTTTCAACTCCACCCTTTAAAAATCAGACTAAAAAATGCAAATGGCAAATGGAGGGCGTCAACTTCCATTAAGAATGCACCTGTTTATAGAAGAAACAAAAGTAAACTTACAAAAATACTAATTGCAAGTTACCTTGATTATGACTCTAGATAATTGTTTGATTCTACGATGTACTGGCAAGAAGATAATAAGAAATCTTGAATTCATGGTTGAGATGGTCTCACTCTTATTTGAAGATGCCAAGAAAGGTCACCACTTAATCGACTACTGTTTTCTTATAAAAAATAGATTACCCTTCCAACAATATCCAATGAGCAGTAGCTTACTAAGAAGAAGAGGTTACAAGGATTTGAACCACTAGAGATTAAGGTCAAGTTATGCAATGCAAAGATTCCTCTAAAATCACATAAACTAGGAGTTTCTACTAAAGAACTACCTCCAAAGAAGATTTTGGAAAGAGATCAGGTTGTCATGAAATATTAGATAGTGGGTTGGGGGTTCAAGTCGCCAAGACATTTCATTTCCCAAAGGTTCCTGTTTGAAATGGACCAAAGGTTTTGTTAGAGCCGCCTTTTACGAGTGTTGAAATGTAATTCTTGAAATCAAAAGTTTACCCCGACATGCGAAGTGGCGATGGTCGTTATAGTCCTAAGTCACCGTCACTTAACCGTTAAGAAAGTCTATCACTTTTATTACCTCGCGCTATCGCGCTTCGGGAGTTACAAGTCGCAAGGTTTTCAAACTTTGATATGCAAAGTCGTGAAATTGTTTTAAAAAGTTCACCGAGGTTGGTGTCATGGGTAAGTCACTTTAAACCCTAGTTAAGCACTATCGGGGTTTGCGACTCAGCGATCGCTCTCCCAAAAAACTATATCTTCGTAGCCCTGAGTCGCGAAGTCGCGATTTTTATTAATTAAGCATGGTTTATTTAAGAGCTTAAATCAGATCACGTTTTTTAAACTAAATCGCATCATCGTGATTTCGGGTTTTGGGGGCTCAAAGGGTAGGAGTGATTTCTCTCGATACGACAAATGCCGAAAAGGGGAAATTAAAGACTAAAACAAACTTAATTAAAGGGGATAAGCAGTATTAATCGATGCATCAATGAAAACTTTAATACGCGCCATCTACGGAGTAATTTTAAATGTTTTTTGCACTGATTCATGCTATGACTCGTCAAACAATTATGGCATTTATTTGGACTACGACGAGGTGGCAGATAGTAGGATATTGCTTTTACTTCTAAATCTTTCTTTAAGCAATTTGACCGTTTGGTTCGCAAGGACACCAAGGTTTTAAATGACTAAGATAAGGGGTTTGTTTCATTATTTCAATTTTGCATGCAGAGCTTTTTTCATCAGGATAACTTCTGTCTGTATTTCCAATTCTTACTACAGGTGATCTGTGTACAGAATTCTCATTCATGGCTCCACGAAAGGCGTTCAAGGCGGCTGCCGAAAGTTCAGGTCAAGGCTCCGATGTTGTTTCTGATACTTCACCCCAAAGTATTAATATTGTCAAAACCTAGACATACATCTCCGACATTCTTCAGTCCGAATTGGTGAATTGTACAGATGATTGCAGCAATAATGAGAAGGATGATTTGGCCACCAGATACAAAATCGTCATTCAGGCAGAAAGGCACAAAATAGCAACAAGACCATGGCTCCTCCCTTATTATGATATGATCAGATGGGCGCTAGACCATGTGGATATCCCGACCAGAACTGTCATTAGCGAGCAGAAGGTGACGATTGGGACTTTTGGACCAGAACATTTGCAAGCAATGTATCAACTATCACCCACACCAAACTTCGCGTACAATGCCAAATTTCTGAAAGGTTTCAAGGAGAAGGAATGCAAGCAATATGGCAGAAACTTGTCTGATCTGATCAAGGATTAGGTTTCGCACCCCGCAAAATTCAGGGCGGATTCTAATGGAATTTATTCACTCTCCTCCTTAGAGCCACCATTTAGGTATATAGCAATGATGGCTTGTAGGTTGTATGGGAGGGAGGACACCACACATTTTTTTCTCTCGTGGGTGCCTCTGATTCATACAGTCGTTGAAGGTCTTTCTTTCGACTGGGCCAAACTGTTGTCAGATAGCTTAACCGGTCGAATTACCGAATATCAAGCACAGAAGGTGAGTGGGAAAGCAACTTCGCTTTTTATGTCCAGCTACATCATGGACACCATTTGTTTCATGATGCCTTTCCCTCTAATGAGTTGGCGACTCCATCTAGTACAGAGCCCATCCATGTCTGCCACTCGAAGCTTTGGGAGGATAAGGCCAAAGAATTCATCTACGATATCTTCAATTGGGTAAAGGTGCCACTGCATGTCACCATTTTTGGCCAGCCGCCTCCCAGGATATCAGATAGCGTTGCGACCAGCCTAAGCAGCGTAGCAGATTGGTATCTAGAGGAAAAATTTTCTTATATCATGGTTTTCGGCACCTCTGTCCCTCCATATGCCCTCCCACTATTCCTGCCAGATAAGCTATTGTGTCGTGAGATCGCCAAATAGTCTGTGCTTGGCGGGATAAGCAAGGAGCTCAAAGGAGTATCAAAAAAGGTATGGTCGCCCTTCCCTATTCGTATCGGTGCATATTCCTTGTTATATTTTTGCCACGCCAAAGACGAGGTTGCGGCTGCGTATTTGGAAGAAATGAAGCTGGTAGACATTGAGTTTAAGAAGCATGACCCTAGTAAGGTTGAGAGCAATCACCTGGCAAGTTGTGGCCTGAAGAGGTATGAACAAGAGGATTCCCCACATGATGAAATATTCTGGGGTGTGAGGTCCTTTGCGGAAGTCCTAAGTCAGATTCAAGCCTATCCACCTAGAGACATGGCCGAATTTTTGAAATTTCGGGAACACCGACAGAGTTGTCTCCCCCATATTTTACAGGGTGAAGCCCCAGAGCTTCCAAATACAAAGCAGATGGGAGACAAAGGTGCAAAGGACTCAAGTCCTAGCGGGGAGAAGGACCAAGGGAAAACCAGGGAGGCTGGAACCTCAGAGCTAGGAGCCGAAGTCCCCCAGAAGCAGGAAGGAAACCCCAAAAAGGGCGCGCCAGGTATGCAGGCCCAAGGCCAAGCAGAGATACCTTTGCAAGGATCGGGCGACTCACTTTCGCTCGTGCCAAACGAGTCAGTTATAGAAGTCACCCCGAAACAAACATCCAAGCAAATCGACAGTCTGATTGTTATTGTCACACCCTTGCAGTTCACAAAGGCGAATCTTGACAAGGGATGGATTTTCAATGAAGAACTGACGCCTATTTCTGTAGAGGAGCTGCCTCCCAACGAATTTTTCTTTGACAAAAAAGGAAATGCCGTGGTAAGGCAAGGATTTTATCAAAAAGAGGGTGTAGTAGCTAAAAAAATTAAAATCATGACAGATGGGAAGGTCGCGAAAGAGGAAAAATTTGTAGAGGAGATAGTCGGGATGCTAGGGGCTTATGCTATAGCCAATCAGTACTCAGTTGGGACTTTGATAACCTAGTTGAAATGAAAGAACCTCTTGATCAGTAAATTGGAAGCTAAGGTAGCTACTGTCGAAGCGAATGTTAGGGACAAGGTGAGCAGGAGCCTTGAGGAAGCCCGAACAGCCAAATTGCATGAAATCGAGAAGCTTAGGTTTGACATCGAGCAGGTGTGCCAGTCGGCACAAACTAGCCAAACACAGGTAAGCCAGCAGGGGTAACAGATTATAGAGTTGCAGTCGAAATTGGAGGTGGCCGAGAAACAGGTTGTAGACATAAAAATCTTCAGATCGCAGGAAGCCGAAATCCAACATAAGGTACTTACAACTCAACAAAACTTGCTGGCAAAGGCGAGAACCATTCAGAACCATTTCTGGATGATAGAGGAAATATTAGAGAACATTTCTTTGAAAGAAAGATAATTCAGGGCAGCACGGATCACTTTCCAAGACGTTGTTATAGCTACAGCGAAGATAGAGACTGTCAGCACCTCAAAATTATCCATCGCAAAACAAACCAGAGGTGATATCCTGCTGAAGGTCTGGGAGCAAAACATATCGGAAAGCATGGGCAGAGCTAACAAAGTAAAGAATTTTTGTGAGGAAACATTCTCTTTAATAATTAAAGGTTTGCTAGATCTTGATAAGGAGAGCAGTGTTGGGACACTGGGCAAAATCAATATAGCTAAACATCTATTGGACATCAAATAAAACATGGAGGAGCAGCAAGTGGAGATATCCCAGATCAGCCAGGTTGATATGACCCAAATGGATAAATGGCTAGTATAGCCAAGTTTACAATTATGCTCCATCATCGCAGAGGACCGACAAGTGGGAAAGAGTTTACCACAGTTGGCGAAGAATTTTTACACTCTTGAAGCGAGCGACCAAGCAGAGCCTTCCAGGTTGATAGCCTAGTTGGTGGAGAGGTGCTTCACTTGCACCGAGCAGGTGAAAGGGCAGGCTTATGGTGTTAAATAATGACAGATGTCTGCATGTTCTATTTTTAGAACCCAAAGAGTAAAGAAAGGAAGGTGCTCTGCCCGCAAGAAGGAGGACAAAGACAAACAAGTGAAACGCATAAATTTCCCATTTTGTAACCGAAAACTTCTGGAACAATTGAGATTCTAGCATTTAGAAGTTTGTATAAATATGCATTTTGAAGTGAGAATAAGGGCTGGACCTTTCTTGGCTGATTGTAATAGAGACTTTCTTTCTTTGAAAATTAATACAAAGCAATTTGAAGATTCCTGATTCCGTGAAGACTGAGTTATGAGTTTTGTTTTCTCTGTTATCTTATATTAAGTTTCATTTCCCATATACTTTTCTGATGAATGCTTAGCTACAATTTAGTGCAACTTCTACCGTGGTGACCAACTTTTAGTCGTCTAATCGCTTGCAGGTTTTCCTCTGTACCGGCTATCAGCAGGTACAAGACCTGTGAACTTTTTAGATCTCTATATTTTATGCTTCGTCAGATTACTTCTTGCCTTTTTCTTCTTATTTTTACAGAGCAAGATTCTCCCTTGATATGAGCCTCGCATTGTCGACTGCTTAATGTTTTCTCACATTTCATACATGATTCTTTAAAAAGTTAACTCAGTTACGGGAGAAGGCCTTTGGTTTTTGTTCTATCTTTAACATCGGATTTCAAAAGTTCTCTTTTATACGGTTAAAGAAAAAATTGAAGTGGTATTTTAAACCTCAAACTTTCTTTTCATTTTATGTTCCTCCATGACTGTGCCCTTTGCAAGACAACCCAACATTGAACCCGGCCTATCATATCAAACCACCATCGCTTTAAACCTATTTGACACCATACTTAAAACCGCCATCACTCAGGTCGAACTCGAACGTTCATGGGCTGCAATTGAACGGGATAGAGACAACTTAGAAATCAGCCTTAGGTTCCCTTTTCCGGAGGGTTGATTTTTTTCCCTTTTTTTAATATTTTACTCACTTTAGGATGCCTATACCCTGTACTTTTTAGCCTTAAGTACAAACTCTAGAACAACATCTTTCTGGCGCCATTGCTGGGGACCGAAGTTATGAAACCTTTTCCCTGGGAGAACAACATTTTTGCAAGTTTCTACCCTTTGATGGTGAACAAAGGGTGAACACCTTCTAAAGGATTTTTCTTTTATCATTCACTTGGTGACTCCATGCTTAAATAAGCTGGCATCTGGTCGAAGGAACACCAGACAAAAACTAGATGGTAAACAGACCACGCCCGTTTCTGATCCCGAAAAAATACTGAAAACAAGAGGTTCCCTTAAGACAACCACTGCAGTCTACCAGCTTAGGCACACACAACCCAAAGATAAGATTCCTTTTGAACCTCTAACTTCACACAAATCCCCCCCTAAAACCCTCAACCCAACTTTATCTCTCCCTGAAGTCAAAAACGAAATTCATCCAACCACTTCTGGCATACACAAAGGTGAAAATCCCTTAGTAATTTTAATAGCGAGTGATATCCCACCAACTCTTAGGTTAGATTTATCGATCTCACAAAGTCTCGAAGAGTAAACCATACACTCAGATTCCACGCCCGCGGGTTCCCCTGATTACATCTCTTGCAAATCTGAGGAACCAAGCCCTCGCATCCCTTTTCCCCCTTCTTCAGTTTTCTCGTCTCTCAAAAAAGCTAAAGATTTGCTTTTAGTGTTCCAAAACCCTCTGTATAACGCATCGTTTTCCTATCCAATAGTATCGATGGTGGCCACAAGAGGAGGAGGTGGAGGAGCTCCAAGAGGAGGAGGGGGGGGGGCAAGGGTCTCCCCTGCCTCCCAGGGTTTTCACTAAAGTAGCTGCCAGATATGCGCCTCTGGTCCTGCCTGTCCCTCTTCATGACCTCCCTGAAAACTACATGAAAAACTTACCTAAATTTATAGGGGAAGGGGACCTTACCGCGACAGAAAATATAAATTTCTTTGATCAATTTGCAGATATCCTAGGTCTCAAACATGAAGATGTATATTCGAGGTTATTTGTTCAGACCTTCGAAGGATAGGTACAAACCTGGTTTCGAAGTCTACCCGCAGGTTCGATATTATCCTATGATGCCCTAGAAGATGCTTTTCTTAGACAATGGGGCGAAAGAAAAGACCATTTGTACTATTTGACCGAGTTCGGGTCTTTAAAAAAAAAWTTCGGAAACTGTTATGGAATTCATTCAAAGGTTTAACAAGTTACATAAAAAAATCCCAGTCGAAGTTAAACCATCCCAATCCACAGTCAAGGTAACCTTTGTGGGAGCCTTCAAACCCGATTTCGCACTTCTGTTGAGAKAAAGGAGAGGGGCTACCCTGACCTGAATGCAAGATGATGTTGTAGAGATCGAATATAACATGATGGCCTCTGGAAAATTAAAAACAAAAGTAGAAACGGGAAACCGAGAAACCAAACATTTTAGGGAACAAGTGGGACCCTCATGGCCTAGTAGATCCTCAGATGATAAAATGGATGACATGGCCAGGATAATTAAAGAGATATCAAATAAGATTTCCAGAATGGAGCTAGATCAATCCAAGGCAGATCCTTTCGTTAAGAGGGAATTCAAAAGAAACCCCAACCCTCAAAATCAACAAAGACAGATTAAAAATGAAGACTAGAAAATTCAAACTCCTTTAAAAAATGAAAATTTTATAGGAGGAAACGACCTGCAAGATTTCGAGGATCTGGAAGAAGACGTGACAAATTTGGATGATGACTGCACACAGCCTTATTTAACTAAAGAAGATTACAAGAAGTCCTTGGACACTGAACAACCGTCAAATAAAGATGATGACATAAACAACACTGATGTTTCTGTCTATCAAGAAGTGACCGATCCTATAATGGCTGAGGTCCAACCTAAGTACAACCTGAGGCCTAGAAACAAACCTGCATCGACTCCTCAACCCAAGAAAATTCTCCCAAGAGGTGAAATATACGAGCCCGCCCCAAAGGAGACTGAGATACATAATAGCAAAATAAAAGGGGTAGATTCACAGAATCCAAAAGTAAAAGAGGCTGAGACCCAAGCAAAAGAAATTAAGACAGCTGAAACACATATACCGATAAATAAACTCACGGGAAATAAATCAGCACAAACAAATAAGTTGGAAAAGAAGGAGTCTGAGGTTTCGACCAAAGAAACAGACAAAGGTAGTGGACGTTTCAGCCTTGAAAATGAGATAAATAAGATCAAAATACCAATCCCTCTGGTCGAATTAGCAAAGAATCCTGTGTATCGAAAGAAGATAACCAAAATGATAGGTTTTTTGGATCCAGAAAGTCACTCTGACGTGATAAACTTGGAAGATGATAAGCCTAATATCACTTTTGGTCCACATTTCAAGGGTGCCAAAGACACCGTCGCTCCCTTCTATATTACCCTAAATGTGCATGATCAACTGCTGCATAACTGCATGCTAGATTCTGGAGCCTCACATAATGTAATGCCCAAGTCTATTATGGACAGACTAGGCCTCAAGATCACCAGGCCTTATGGAGACCTCTACTCTTTCGATTCAAGGAGAGTTAAGTGCATGGGTATGATAAAAGATTTAGTAGTCACTCTTGCACAGGTTCCGGTGAAAAGCATCTTGATGGATGTAGTTATCGTTGATATACCTCTGAAGTGTGACTTGCTACTATCTAGGTTGTGGGGAGCCAAACTTGGGGGGTCTCTTCAACTAGACATGACCTACGCCACGATTCCTGTGTTTGGTGGGAAATTTACTCGGCTATACAGGGAAACGAGGCTAGCATACACAGTGAACAACCCACAGAATCCTAACAATTATCCTGTTTATGTTGTCGATCAAGATCTAGGGAATTGTATTTTGTCTTTTGATGATGGTGTAAATAGTTGTACAGAAGATAATTACATAAATGAAAATGAATCAGGAAAGATAGACGAAAATATGTATAGCACTGGAATTTGGAAAATGTTTTTTTATGGTGCCTTGTCATATGAAGGAGCAGGTGCATGAGTATTGTTTGTAGCACCTGAAAATGAATTTGTGATTCCTTTCTCTTACAGGCTTTAGTGGGATATAGACTACACCAATAACGTATGTGAGTATGAGGCCCTAGTCTTAGGGTTGGAAGCTGCCAGGAAGCTGAACATAAAAAACTTGGAAGTATACGAAGACACATAGTTGATAGTGAAACAGATAAATCGACAATACTAGGCCAAACACCCAAGATTGAGATCTTACAGGAATTGCGCCTGGGATTTAATAGAAAATTTCTTCTCGTCGGTAAATGTTCATTTCATCCTGTGCGCTGAAAACCTGCAAGCCGATTCATTAGCCAAAGAAGCCTCAACGTTTTCTCCCCCTACAACTTTCAAACTAAGGTACCACATAGAGGTGGTGAATAGACCTTCCATACCAAACAACATCCAACACTGGCAAGCGTTTGAGGATGGCGAACAAATCAAGAAGTTCCTTGAAATGGTGGATGACTTCGCCGAAACTCACATTGACCAAGAAAACCAAAACGACCACACATGGATCATGCAAGAGGGATAGGATCCTCAGGCATTCCAAGAAAAGATCTCTAATCATCACAAGTTAGTTTTAAAGAACAATCAGATTCCAAAGGGACTAATCCCTCTGGAGAGACTGTTCGACCAAAATGATATGCCCTTAAAATCGGCTTTGCAACCCCAACCTGAAGAGGTTGAAGACTGCGACATAGGGACCGAAGAGGAGCCTAGGATAGTAAAAATATCAAAGTAACTTCCTCCCGAGGTAAAAAGCAAGTATAAAGACTTACTCAGGCGGTATAAAGACGTTTTCGCTTGGTCATACAAAGAGCTAAGAACCTATGACACCACAATGATTGAACACAAGATACCCCTAAAGCCTGGTGTCAAACCTTTCAGACAAAAACTCAAACAAATCAATCCTATTTTATTGCCCATGGTCAAAAGGGAAGTCAAAAAACTCCTGGACGCAAAAATAATCGTACCACTTGTTGGTGATGAAAGTCACTCCTAGATTGCAGCAGGAGCAGAGCCCGATGCCCATCAGTTATGTCACGATTTGATAAATGGGATGATCAGATGGGTAGAGACTCGGGGATATATCACTCAAACTCAGGGACTGGGTCTGGTACGTAAGGAACAAATGAGGTCTTGATCTAACTTCAGTCAGGGAGTCGATTAAAAGATGAACAGGTGGAAGACTTGGTAAGAAGAGTGAACAAACTACTTTGGGCAGCAGGCTTTCAGTAATTTGTAGAAGAAAGACTCTGAATGCAAGATCCTCTTGGTTCAAGGTCTTAAGAAACTGAAGGGGGGACTTGACTGGATTCTCCAATTCCAAGTCGCTCAGCGATAGGAAAATCACAAGGACCGATTAGAGACAATGCGACTGTTACAGTGATCCAATTCAACATCATCCTATAACAGCTACAACTCGACTGGATTCTCCAATTTTGAGCTGCTCTAATACAGTGTAAACAAAGACATGAAAGAAACAAACATCCATAAGGCAAGAAGTCTCAAGAGTTCATGCATAACCAGAACAACAATGCTTCATTAAAGTTTTTACAACCGGGAGCTCTACTCAACCATCGATGCTTTACAAAATGGCAAAAACGCCTACATATACTTGGAGCTGACTCAGGCGCTGAAGGCGCGATCATATCATGAATTCAATGCTTGATGTTGAGGAGCTTCTCTATCAGGCGGTGCACGAAGACGTTGGACAGACTGCCCATGCAGTCGTTCGTCAGATGCAATCTCTATCAGGATGGGCTGTCAGTCTGCCTCTACGCTTGGTCCTTTCCTAGCCTTCTATTTATGGACGAGGAAAACATTCAACCACCATCAACTACCACAATAACTGCTTCCTTGGGATTGGGAATGGCCTCGGTCAACTTTGTATTCGGACGATGTGGTAGATTTTCTTTGGATGCTTCTTTGTTGGAAAGCTATGAGGGGACCCCTATGGAGGACATGGATGAGGGTGAGACGAGAGGCATTGAGGTGGAAGCACTAGGTGGTGAAGAAACGGAGGCTGGGACACCAGATGGTGAGGTGATGTATTGCGAGAAGGTGACCATGCGGCCGCAATCCGACAGGTTGGGGACTGAGGACACAACATAGGTGGAAGGCAGTAAGCGGAGGGAGTAGGAGATGTGACAAAAGGGGGTCTGCTATTGTGCCGTGTGTCCTTTAGATGGACGGTCCAGACTCTTTCAGGATTTCTGGCACCGGGGGTTCATGATGCAATGCTTCTTAAAATCCTGATTGATCAAACCATGAGAACATGGATGTACGCCGCGTGTCCTCCAGAGGAACGGTCGAGATGGATTTTGATGCTAGAAGAGGGCTGCCTCCATGATCAGGCTCGCTTGATGCGACCTGGTGCTCAGACCATGGGCCCAGCTTTGAAGGGCGCTTAATGGCACTTCGGGGTTCAAGGTTTCGAAATATGAAATGACGGGGGACTTTTACCCCTTGAAGTCCCGCATGCCGATATGTCGATGTGACTGGATCCTGCGCCACGTGTCACTGGATCGGACGACCCAAATTTAGTCTTGAAATAGGGGCGCTTTTTTCGACGCTGTATATCGGGTAACTTTATGGCCTCGATATCCTGATGACCATTAATCTGCTCTTATGGATGAATAAAATCGGCTGCCGACAGCAGAACTCTACCCGCTCGCTTGACTCGTAACAGGAAAAAGGGACTCTTTCATGATATGCTTGGGCACTTCCCACGCAACCCGCAGATCTGGGTGATCTCGAGCCCAAGACAAGAATTATCACTAACATTAGGCTCTATGGGGGATAGAGTCGTCCCTGTGATGCTCTAAGAACTCATTCCACAACTTCAATGCCTTGATGTTGGGCTATGGAGTCAAGCTCAAACCTCCTGCTGAGAGATATATGCCGAAAGTAAACAAAACCAAACAAACTAAACATAGACGCTCCAAGGAGCTTATTTATGTACAATCCTAAGCTACTAAAATCCTTTACATGGGCTAGGTGAAAGAAAACTTCCACCATAGCCATTCAAGCAGCTTCCTGGACAGAAGCTCCTTACTTCTATCGATGATGATCAGCAGATGGTGTAACCGTGACAGCAGAACGGTTACACTCTTCAACTCCTCCTTACAGGC
This sequence comes from Picea engelmannii, assembly GCA_009831015.1. Classification (NCBI taxonomy): domain Eukaryota; kingdom Viridiplantae; phylum Streptophyta; class Pinopsida; order Pinales; family Pinaceae; genus Picea; species Picea engelmannii. Next base: position 187,139 of record ML779595.1, read on the forward strand.
TGGAGTCGAGATGAAATAGAGCGGCTCCAAGACATAAGGGAAATGCCACTGCATGCACTTGCTGACAGGGTCATAGAATGAGTGGCCAATCCCAGAAAACTGGCGACAAACAGTCGCCTGTGCTACACAGTTGTCCACCTGTGGCTGAATATCTCTGATAAGCACAGGTAGGAGGACAATGGATGCAGGCTCACTGTTCTCAGGCGGTGGCTGCTCATTGACTGGCTCTGGATAGACGATGAAATGCGTGCTCAGCTTCTCTTCTGGATCTTTCTATACTCCCCCATCTTGTAAAAAGGGAATTGTCTCCCGATCCTTCTCTTCAATCCCAAATGTAAATACATCATGGGAAATCTGGTGAAGGAAGAAAGAACAATCCCCTTCCATAATGGCTTCTTCGCTTAAATCTGAGACGGTAGGCTCATCGGGGGTAGATACCAATGCATCTAAGAAATCTTCAATAATCTCTTCAAAAGAGTTGCTCAGAGCGTCTGCCTTGAAGACTGGAAAATCCTCTTTGTTACCTTCAGAGTGCACAAGTGGGTGGCGGACAGATGTAGGCTGGCCCATGCCAGATGACACCTGCCCACAAACAGGCTCTGGATAGGAGATGAGTTGTCTACTAATCCCTTCCTCCACAACCATCCCCTCTTTTAAAACGGGGAGGTCTTCGTCGTCATAAGCAGGGCTGCTAGGAACATCTACTGCAACCCGATACCCAGGTGAGCCATCTACTATAGACGACATCTGCTCTATAAACTCATAATTTTCACAAGAGGCATGCTGATCGCTATGAACATCTAAAAGAACAGGTGCATCTGAAATAATGTCAGATGCCTCCATTCTCAAGCTAACACCACTAATATCATTCGACGCCTCTATTTTTTCATGGCAAATGCTTTCCTCCACGGTAAAGGCTTTATCATGGACAAGGTCTTCAGGGCCAACAGAGGCTTCATGAAGTGAAGAAAACTCCTCACAACAGTTTTCAAACAAACAATCAGCTGGATAGTAGTCTTTACAAAAAGAATTGAAAGCTGTATGAAAACCTGTTAAAGAGCAGATGCTCACAGCGGGAAGAGATCGACACCACTCAAGAGCAACTCCCTTCAATGAATACCTGAAGAGCTTAATTCAGACATCCTCATGCGTGATATTATGTCGGTGAATAGCTTCATGGAAGTCTAGTAAATTCTCAACTGGTTCCTCCGAACTTGTTGCATGAAATTCAGGGAGGAAATCTTCCCAGATGTCTCTATCAGGAAGTGCATTAGGAAAACCAACTATCTGGGGAAAGTCACAGAAAGCAAACCTTTGAGCCAGAATTTTCTCCATATCGAAACAATGGAGTCGCTAATCGATCCTCGAATCATGGAGTTTCCAGGTGAAAGATGCGCAGCTTCAAATGTGTCTGGTCCTTGTTCACCATCAAAGGCCAGATCTTAACGTTGTTGTTACCCCAGGAAGCTTCTCAGGATGAGAAAGCAGCCGCTGAAACCTTCTCGAGAAAGCTCCTCTGGGTCAGCTTTCAGGTGTGCCAACAGTAGCCACAGCTGAAACAGTGAAGTGGAAACAATAGAGTCGCCAGGTGCACAGTAACAATCTTGATAATTCTGATATCTGATGCACCTTCAGAATCAGTTAATCGTTGTCGTTCAATCCCGGGGAAAATATTCAATATCCGTCCCCAGCAATGGTGCCAGAAATGTTGGCAACAGAAGTCACTCCTAGATTGTAGCAGGAGCAGAGCCCAACACCCATTAGTTATGTCACGATTTGATAAATGGGATGATCATATGGGTAGAGACTCGGGGAGATATCACTCAAACTCAGGGACTGGGTCTGGTACGTAAGGAACAAATGAGGTCTTGATATAACTTTAGTTAGGGAGTCGATTAAAAGATGAACAGGTGGAAGACTTGGTAAGAAGAGTGAACAAACTACTTTGGGTAGCAGGCTTTCAGTAATTTGTAGAAGAACGACTCTGAATGCAAGATCCTCTTGGTTCAAGGTCTTAAGAAACTGAAGGGGGGACTTGACTGGATTCTCCAATTCCAAGTTGCTCAGCGATAGGAAAATCACAAGGACCGATTAGAGACAATGCGACTGTTATAGTGATCCAATTCAACATCATCCTATATGATCCAGGTGGATATTGGTGGCCACCCACCTTTTCCGACTGGCTCAAAACAGTTTTCTGGCAATTTTGGCAATTTACTATTTTTAGCAGGTTTTAACTTCCGGGGCCATTTTGAGGGCCTAAATGAAGGTTTTTTGAGA
>ML779595.1:221204-248243 GCA_009831015.1 Picea engelmannii
TCAGCGTCTGTGTTTGCATTTGTGTTGCAGCATGTTTCAGCATCTGTTCTTCATAAACAATCGATTGCCATCAATGACAACCTTGATCATCTGCGCCTTGATCATCTGCGTCATCTCTGTTGTAGCCATATTTCCAACAGAATTAGGGGTAGTTTGGGAAAATATTCCTCTAAAAGAACCGATGTTAAAAGTTATACCTTTTAATGACAGTTTAAAAAGAGTTTTGGAACTTTTGGGGGCAGTTCAAAACTCTTCTTAAAATGTTATCAAAAGGTGTAACGTTTAACATCAACTCTTTTGAAGGAGTTTTTTCCCAAACCGTGCTTGATTTCAAAATTTCCCCTAGTTACCACTTTTAGTGGTGAAAAACAACCACCCCTAAAGGTAGTTCAAAACCCTCTTAAAAGTTCCTTTTGGAGGTGGTTAAAAACCCCCAGTAAAAGTGCCTTTGGGGGCAGTTCAAAACTACTCCCAAAGGAACTTTTGGAGGTTGTTCAACCCCCCCGCCCCCCCCAAAGTACCTTTACGGGGTGTTTTGAATCGCCCCTAAAAGTGTCTTTGGGAGCGTTTCAAGTCCCCCCCATAAGCACTTTTGGAAGGGGTATTTAACTTCCTCATAAAGACACTTTTGGAGGGGGTATTGAATTGCCTCCAAAATAATTTTTGAGGGTGGTTTTGAAACATCCCAAAAAGTGCCTTTTGGAGGCGGTTCAAACTCCCCCACCAAAAGTGACTTTTGGGGGTTCTTGAACTGCCCCTAAAGGTGCCTTTACGGGGGGGTGATCCAGGTGGATATTGGTGGCCACCCAACTATTTCAACTGGCTCGTCTTGTCAGTTTTAGTTCAACACATTATTCTGTACTTCTTTGTAATTGTGGGTTCTACACTTCTGGGGTTGTCTGAAGCCATACACATCTTCCAGGTGGAGACTGGTGGCCTCCCACCTAATCCAACTGGATTATTTTAGAAGTTTTCATGTCAACACATCTTTATGTACTTCCAGGGTTGTTTTGGGGCCCTAAACAATGTTTTTTTGGCTTGCCATAGTCAAAATATAGAATGAGTCAGAGTTTGATGGCATAATGTGTAGTTCTCTAAAATACCTTTCCAATGGGATATCACACACCTAAACTGAAGGTCGTATGCAAAAGTTACGACCCTGAGAAGTAGAGGTACTAACTTACCCATAGGGGCCCACATAACTTTTGGTGTTTCATATCCTAGGGTTAGGTTTTTGGATGTCTAGGGTTTTGGCATTCATAAGTAATGTTAAAAAGGATTATGGAGCCTCATTGAATCATTATGATCAAATGGATGTGTGTAAAAAGCCACATCTCTTCTTAGAGATAACTACCACCATTCGATCAAGTTGTTTCCAGTTCTACAGTTTTACAGTTTCAACCTATTTTATTTATTCAATATAAGTTATTGTTCATTGGATAGCTGTTGTTGTTGTTCCTATCTCTGTGTTATTGTATTCAATTTGTTATTCCTTTCATTCCACTCATAAATCCATATCATTAGTATCATAGTGGTCTGCTCCTCATTTATTTTTCTTCATGCATGTCCTCGACAAGATCTGGGTACAAGAATTTGGGACTCGAACCAGTTGAGCCTTTGCAAGATCAGCCACGCCGAGCTCAAAAACAACCCATGGGGGATGAGAAGAAATATTATGGAGCGGGATATCCTTTTAAAATGTTTCTCGAGGAAGCCCTTGCACAACAAAGGGAAAAAATGATGGACAACTTTACATAGATCCTTCAGCGACAACCCACATGAGACACATCTTCATCAAGAAGCGATGCAACCCACTTCAAGGTAAAAGTAAATGTTGATATTCCATTATTTGAAGGAGTGATAGATGCATATGTTGTAGATAAATGGATGAATCTGCTCGAAGGGTATTTTTCGATCCATAATTTTTCCGTCAGGGAAAATATTACTTTTTCACTCCTCAAGGTCGTCCCCCATGTTAAGGACTGGTGGGATACTTACTCTAAGAAAAGGGCCATAGAGGAATCTACAATATTTACAGTCGCCCCCACGTGCGATTACTTCAGGTATGCCATTAAAGAAAAATACTACCCTGTTGGAAGCTATGAGGACCAGTACACAAGATGGACCACACTGCATCAGGAAACAGACCAAACAGTACTAGATTTCACCAATAGTTTCCATACCCTATGCACCAAATTGGGTATCAAAGACTCTTAATGACATACGGTTCTCAAATACCGTGACTATTTGCATAGATGAATTCAAACAAAAATGGAGTTTCTGGACATCGCGTCATTAGGTGCGACTTATAGATATGCTGTCAATATCGAGCATAAATTTAAGCAGAAGAGGTGAGAGTTTGGATCTGCAAACTACTCACAGAAGAAGTAGGGAAAAGGCAACCCCAACCCACAAAACAAGGGACAAATCAAATATGGTCACTCTCAGGACAACCAGTCCAAGCCGCAACCCAAGAAGGGTAATGAGAAGATGAAGAAGGACACAGAAAAATGGTGTGAATACCATAAAATCCCTTGACACAACACCGAGAATATCACTCCAAGTAGTCATTGGTGGCCGAGATGAAAGATTCTGAGTTAGAGGTAGATTCTGAATCCGAATCAAATCCATAGAGTGGGAAGCGGATCATCGATACCGAACCAAGTGTTACTGTCGCTACCACCAAAGTCCAACCAAGCAAACTAGAAGAAGTAGAGGAAGGGGAACGCCTCTTTCACTCACAGATGTGGGTAAAGGGAACTCCATTGCATTCATTATCGATAGCGGAAGTTAGAAGAACCTGATTTCAATAGAGGTCGTCAACCGGCTGGACATACTGATAACACCGCATCCGAAACTCTACACCATTGATTTGCTTCACCAAGGACGATATCTCCACGTCATCCAACAATGTCGACTGCCCTACAATATCAAACCCTTCAAAGACGAGGTATTGTGTGATATTTCTCCCCTTGAAGTTTGTGATGTTCTTTTAGGCCAACCATATTTGTGGAAGTGACATGTTGTGTATGAATCTAGACCCCACAATGTTATTGTTACCTTGGGTAGACAATTGTACAGGATACCAGAGGTAGCACCTCCTACCGCTATTTCTTTAATCTCTGCTAAGCAATGTAGTAAGGTCATTTCACAGATTGAGAAGTTAGTCTTCTTTTGATCCGTGCTCACAGTATGCAGAAGGTCGCCACCACATCCGTGACCTCCACACAGATCATCTCTTTGCAGCAGAAGCAAGTGGATGGGATCATGGAAGAGTACAGAGACATATTCTCCTCACCCACCAGGGTACCGACGCACTGCCAATTAAAGCATCCAATTGATATAACCCCCGATGCCCCGCTGCCTAATGGACTAGTCTATCATCACTCATTGATGGAGAATGACTAAATCAAGTGCTAGATCCAAGAGTTGCTTCAAAATGGGCACATCCGACCAAACTCCTCCCCTTGCGGAAGCTTGATTTTGCTGGTGCAGAAGAAAGACGGGACCTGGCAGCGTTGTATTGATTACAGAGTACTAAACAAAATCACAGTCAGGAACCGGTACCCAATTCCCCGAATTGATGACCTTATTGACCAACTCAAGGGGGCAAATTTATTCAGCAAGATTGACCTAAAGTATGAATACCACAAGGTTCCCATCAAACCAACTGATGTATGGAAGACAACTTTCAAATCTAAAGAAGGTCTCTTCGAATGGCTGGTCATGCCCTTTGGCTTAACAAAAGCATCAACAACTTTCAAGAGATTGATGGATGATGTATTGAGACATTTCCCCAACTCTTTTGTGGTGGTATATCTGGATGAAATCCTCATCTTCAACATAACTTGGGAGGAGCACATGCAACATATTCAATAGGTTTTGGGCACTCTGCGACAACACAAGCTATATTCCAACTTGGAAAAATGATCCTTTGGCATGAACAAGGTCCAATACTTGGGCTACATTGTTGATGAGCATGGGGTACATGTGGATCCAGCTAAGATCTAAGTCTTTCGTGACTGGCTAGCCCTGACCACACTAACAGAGCTTTAGAGCTTCTTGGGACTTGCCAACTTCTACCAGAGGTTCATGTTGGGATTCTCCCATATTGCATGGGCCCTCAGGCAAGTAACCAAGGGTGGTGGCAGGGTAAATTTCACATGGGGGCAGGTACAACAACGAGCATTTGAGGATTTGAAGCACCACTTGTGCTCAACTCCTGTACTCTTCTTGCTTGATCTGCAACAACCGTTCAAGATTGAGACTGATGCCTCTGACTATGCTGTCGTCGCAGTTCTCACCCAACATGGACATCCAGTAGCATACCATAGTGAGACACTCTAAGATACTGTCCAGAAATACCCCAACTATGACAAAGAAATGTATTCCATTGTGCAATCCTATCGACAGTGGAAACATTACATTCTAGGCAAGGAGAAAATCATCCATACTAATCACAAGCCTCCACAGTTCATATAGACATAGGGGATGTTGCAGAACGACCGCCATCAAAAGTGGTCCACATATCTACAACAATTCCATCTCAAAATCAAGTATAAAACATGGAGCACAAATCATGTCGTGGACTGCCTCAGTCGCCCTCCTGCTACTGCACTCACCACGATACTCCATTCTTGCGGGCATGAGGCATCTGATTGGCCCCAACTTTATCAACATGATCCAGACTTAACCACCACCTATCATCTCTTGGGTATAGGAGCGAATGTCACTGATTTTCACATCCAGGATGGACTGTTATGCCATATGGGCCACCTCTGTGTTCCCACAAGTGAGCATGCAAAGATGATTTGGGAGGCTCACTACAGTTGGATAGCAGGACAATTTGGCATGGAGAAAATGATGGTTGTTCTATAGAAATTTTTTTATTGGCAAAAACTTCGACAAGACGTCAGCAAGTATATCGGATCTTTCACTTCATGTGCCATCGCCAAGCCAACTATGATAGAAAGATTTGCCGCACCCTATGCAATCTTGCACAAAGGTCCTTTTTCCATTTTCCTATGTAGATTTGAAGTCCCTTTTTGCAAATCCTAGAGACAAAAACATGATTTTTCCACATATATGCGCCCTGCCTATATTACAACATGCGTATACGTAGGTTGCACCACTACAACCCGTCTACATCAGGAAATGTGCCCAAAATTAAAAAATGGTGTCGGGTTTCCATGTCACGTCATGAGATTAATGATCCTTAGCCTTCCATATACTGGAAACATTCCGACTTGACCCTTCAGTTCCACTTTAAGGCTATAAATGGGCCAAATCCGAGCTATGGAAAAGAGGAGAAAAATTCAACTTTGAGATCAAAGTTACTCTGGAGAAATTATTCACTTCACATTGAGTTTGCATCCCTTTGTCATTTAAGTTTGAACACATTTTTCAACCCCCAAGATCTTCCCTTATTGATTGAGAAATTCATTGTCTCTCTTATATGAGCTTGCCTTTGGTTGAGGCCCAGCTGAAAGGAACTTAGTTTCTCGGTTATGAACTATGCTGACACGGAAGTTTGTAACTCATTCACTTCTGTTGATTATATCTTAATATAAATACTCTTTTCTCGTCCAATTAATATCTCGCAAATATATGAATTATTATTCCATGGACACATTTTTTATGAATGTTGATGGATTATGCTATTGAATGTGCTAACATTATATATTATTACCATATGCTTGCGTTGCTTGGTTGTTGAAGACTAGTTGCATGTATATTGCTTTGGGTCAAGTGCTCAACGGTGGAATTCATCGAACGTTTGGACGAGGTAGGCCTCTTATCTTGTTTTGTTAGCATATTTGTTTATATAGAATACTTGAGATTAGAGTTGATTTCTACAATCATTTTTGTCTGTTGTGGTTTACCCCTAGCCATATAGAGATTTTCCTCGTAATAGAATTAGCGACCATACTGGGGATATAATCTTCATTTTCGGGCTTTAGAGTGTTTTTCTCCTTATATTTCTCTCGTTCATATTGAGTTTCTTGTCGTATGATTTCTTGATAGCCTCTGTTCACTTCGAGTCTGAGTTTTTCATCCTTCTCCTTAGCCTCACTGTGTTTTGACACATATAGGCGGGTTTTTGCTTGACATTTGTGTACATACATGTGTTGTACTTCTGCAAGCTGCGTACATACACACTTTTCCCTTGAACAATCGCGTACATCAACATTGTTTGCTTGATTGTTGGGTTTGGTGGTTGTTGGGTAGGTTTTGACGATTGTTGAGTTTTCTTGGGTCTCTGTGTTGACTGTTAAGTGTCTGTGGAATGACATGAAACGTGTCTTTGGTTGAATTTTTGGGCGGTGCCTTTCTCATCATATTTTCATTTTGATTTTCCTTGCACCTTGGGCTGGGTTTTTTTCTCCTTGATATCCTACTTGGGTTGTCTCTGTCTATACACAATAGAGTCTTTATATCAAGCTGTTATTCAGTCCTTGCATTTTCATCCTCTTATATTGAAAATACAAAAACATTAGGGATTTCACATTGATTTACATTTTGATTTCTTGAGTCTTTGTCATTTATCTTAGTGCATGTAAAGAAAGATTGAATTTTATTCAGAATTGCAGAATTGAATTGAAAATTTCATTTTTGAAAAGCATATCATTTATTGGAAATTGAAGTTAGGACTTTGCATTGTATTCATATTCATTTATTTTACTTTCTGAGTCATAACATCACTAGTTTCACGACCACACCTTTTGAGTAGGCAAGGCCATTAAAATTAACGTTATAATTTAAAATTGATTAGTAACGGTTTTATTTTCTAGGGTGCACAAACTAGCCTAGGATTTAGAGCCTTGGAATAGAATTTTGTGAGTAAAATTCTCCAAGGCTATTAAATACACATATGTGTCTAAGTAAGGGAGTGGAGAAATCCATTGTATAATCAGTAATATCAGGAGCCTCTGCTTACACCTGATTTAAGCATGAGGTCAGTTGAAGGGATATCCCCCCGATACCTTCTTAGCGTCAGATATATTTCTGTTGATCTATTCTTATATGGGGATATCCCCCCGATACCTTATTAGCTTACCAGAACCCTGGATGGGTTGCAATTCCCCCACCACAATATTTCTAGGGAGCTTGGGGCCAGATGTTGCAACCCCGTCTCCCTTTTCTGGCCACGCTCAATATGTCAGACTTGTCTAAGTTGATGAATGACCCTATGTGTCATGATCCTACATGCCCCCCTGTTCCCACCAAGCTTCCTTCGGATATTCAAAAATTCGAAGGAAAGAATAATGAGGATCTTGTTGATCACATTACCACCTTTCACCTATGGTGCTCTTCGAATTCCCTTAACAAAGATTCCATTCGGTTAAGATTGTTTCAACGCACCCTCATGGGGGTTGCCGCGAAATGGTATATCGAACTACCTAGGGGGGCATACGGGACCTTTAGTCATATGGTTCTAGTCTTCCTTAACTACTTCCAATTGTTGGTTCGTTACGATGTTGGCCTAGAACTTCTATCTACCTTACGCCAGGACAAATCCACTCATATCTCGGATCACATACATGAGTGGCGTAGATGAAAGAGGTTGATAAAGACCTGCATACCCCCAAAATTCCTGCTATAGTGGTTCCTTAAATATCTACAACCTCTTATTTCGAAGGACGTTTCTACATTCAAGGTTACATATGAGGAAGAAGCGATTTTCAAATCCCAACAGTTAGATATTATATATGCTCAGTCTAAGATGTTATACAAGATTCTTCCTGACGCACCAAGGTCAAACTACGACCCTAGACAAAATCCTAGGCCTCATGCCAATGGCATTGTAGGCTCCACCAATGTGGAATCCACAGACTCAGGGACAAGCCATTTGAAAGAGTTGTCTATAAACCAGTCTACAAGAGGGCCAACTTAGTATATGTCTTCCAATCCCACTCAATCAGTGGATGTACATTTCGTGCAATTGTCAATTGTCCCAAATGGTAACCAACAACCAGGAGTGAATAAGAAGAAGGGACGTAGTAATAATCCTAAGGGTGGGAAGAATAATAATAAACCCAAGGACAATGGTAATAATGAGAAGATGAATAATAATGCTGGTGAGGGCAAGAAGAAAGGCGTAAGATGAAGCTTCCCTATAAGCTTTGTACAGACGATCACCTTACTCATTTATGCCCCAAAATTGTGGAAGTTGCGAGGCTCTTATCTCTGCCACCCACTGTGCTTCCGAATCCTTTTTCACATAACCAACACATGGCCTCAAGCTCCTCAAATGAAAAAAATGTGGCGCGTGGGAATCAAAACCCACCGGCACAAGAAGATGGCCGTTTATGCATCAATATGGTCAAATATGAGGTTAATGTAGCCACCCGATATCGTGATTATAGTTCTTCACAAACCGTATCTAGTCTGTAGTATTCTCATCCCCCAGAGATGCCCCTACAGATCGAAAAACCAGAGCCATTGCCTTGTATTCTTAAAGGAGTACTCAAGCGCTCTACCCACAACCCTAATGCTAGAGCCACCCAAAATTACTCTATTATTGAGGACTTGGGTCAAACCCCTTGTGCGATGTCAACTTTGGAGGTACACCATACATGTCCTTCATAGAGGAATTCCTTGCTATCTGTGTTACGAGCTCTAGATCCCAGTGGCTCAAAAGTTATCAAGTTTGGCGTCACATATGTGAAGCCTTGTTTTCCTTACCATGTGGCATTCCAAATACACGTGGGTTACTCGAAGTATACCATCAAGTGTAATGTTGTTGATGAAGGCACTGCAATATGTGTGATGTCCCTGGTCTGTTGGAAAGCCCTTGACTCTCTGACTCTCTCTCAGTCTCCAACCATCTTGACTACTTTTGACGATCGTTCCTTTTTCCCTCACGATATTCTTCCTGCCTTTCTGGTCCAGTTAGGTGGGAAGATGGTAGAGGTGTATGTCAAGGTGGTTGATGCACCCCTTGATTATAACTTGTTACTGGGATGCAATTGGACTTACATTATGACTGTCATTGTATCTTCTGTCTTCCGTACTCTTTGTTTTCCTCACGATGGGAAGATTGTGACGATCAATCAGTTGTCCTTTGCGTATGCTAGCCCTAGTGCATCTGTTGGACCGTCGATCCCCATGGTTGACAATTATCAGCCGGAAACTAAGAATATTGGTGTCGGAATGTATTCATCCCTTATGGGTACCTTCAAATTCATGACACCGGTTCACCATATTTACGCCATGTCCAGTAGGCTCATTTCGTGAGAGAGGTCCATTCCTTTCCGCACTTCCTATTTTAACGATCCTTGGACCCTACCTACCTCGACTGCGTCTTGTGAAGGTTAGTCACATGCTGTAATGGCCATGCCACTATCAACAACAGGGATAACGTATCAAGTTGCTCTTGACTCCTCCATCGATACCGATCCTATTACCTCGCAGACGGATGAGGAGGATCCTGTTCTTGAGCCCATATGGGCCACTTCGTTGTCTTGTTCAAATGACTGTCGCAATGAGACTTTTCCCTGGTGTAAAGATATCATTGAGGCCATGAATGGTTCTGAAAAACCTTGGGATGTTATGCATCATCGCTCTTATTTTCTCCCAGAGCTTGCTAGAATCGAACAAGATGACTTTAGATCTACTAAGAGCGAGATAGTCGGTCACGCCGTAGTTCCTCTTGATATGCACAACATTTATGCCGAAGGAAATATGGTGATTATCTCCCATACCGTCATGATCAATATCTCTCATACCCATGGCAAGATTGAAAATGTACACATTGGTGCAGATTGTTCGCCAGAAGAAATCCCGATCTACACCAAACTCTTCAAGGCATTCCCAGATGTATTCACTTGGTCATATGAAGAGATGCGAGGAATCAACCCTCGAATTGTCGAACATGAGATTAAAAATTACCCGGATGCTAAGCCTGTTCGACAACATCTTAGAGTTGTCAATCCTTGGAAGGCCCTTGCTATTAACGCAAAGGTACAGAAACTGCTTAATGCTGGATGCATTTACCCGGTTCCCTTGACTAAATGGGTATCAAATCTCGTTCTCATGAATAAGAAGCAAGGAACCATCCATGTATGCATGGATTTTCGTGACCTGAACAAAGTCTATCCTAAGGGCAACTTCCTAACACCTTTCATAAATTAGATCCTCGACGAGTGTGTGGGAAGAAAAGTTTTTTCTTTCATGGATGGATTTTCAGGGTATAACCAAATTCAAATTAAACCTGATGATCAACATAAGATGAAATTTATTTGTCCTTGGGGTACTTTCTCATACCAAAAGATGCCTTTCGACCTTAAAAACGCTAGAGAAACCTTCCAACGTGATATGACCTTTTCATTCCACGATCTTAAGAGTACAATCAAATATTATCTTGACAATCTTGCTGCTCACTCTCGTAAGAGAGTGGATTACCCTAAGCACCTTCGACTAGTTTTTGAAAGATGTCGTCATTATCATATTTGATTGAACCCTCATAAATGCATCTTTTGTGTTAGGTCTAGACGTCTTCTAGGATTTTTAGTCTCTGAGACTGGGATCATGGTAGATCTGTTAAAGGTTGAGGCAATACTTTGATTTCCTCCCCTGTGTACTATTCGACAACTTCAAGTTTTACAGGATAAAGATAACTTTTTACGCCGGTTTATAGTAAACTATGCCAATATTACTAAGGGTTTCATGCGTCTCTTGAATAAGGACACCCCTTTTATTTGGGATGAGCGAGCCCAGGAATCCTTCAATGCTTTGAAGAAATCCTTGGTATCGACGCCCCTATTGAAGTCTCCTGACTACAATAGAGATTACTTGATTTATGTTCCCATGTCCGAAGAGACGATTGGTATGGTATTGGTTCAGAAGGATGATGAGCTCCATGAGCACGCCATTTACTATCTTAGTCAAAACTTAGTCGGTCCTGAGCTCAAATGTTCTCATGTTGAAAAGCTAGCTTTGGTTGCTGTTCATCTAGTCCAACGATTACGCCATTATATATTTATTTGCAAAACTACTGTGGTTTCTGATGCCAATCCATTTCAATACTTTCTTACCAGGCGTATCATAGAGGGAAAATACAATAAATGGATTGTCATTTTACAAGAATTCAATCTCGACTTCGCTTTTGCGAAATCCAAGAAAGCACTAGTCTTTGCAAAGTTAATATCTGACTTCCCATGATTGGACAACGATGTTATTCATGTTGATTGCTTTGTGGATGAACACATTTTCCTTGTCTCTTCGTCTAACCCCTGGTATGGAGACATTGTTCTCTATATTCAAACTTTGAAGTTCCCTCAGCATCTCTTGCGATATGACCGACGACCTATATGATACCAAGCTAAGAATTACCTTATCGTCGACGACACTCTGTATCATCGAGGAATAAACAATATATTGCATCATTATTTAAATCACGAAGAAGTTGAGTCAGTTCTAAATGATTGCCATAGTGGGGCTTGTGGTGGTCATCTATCTGAGCTTGCGACAACCCAAAAATTTTTGTGAGCCGGTTATTTTTGGTCTTCTATCTTTAAAGATTGTGTTGAAGTGGTTAAGAAGTGTCACCCCTACTAGGTGTTCAGTTGGTAAATGCGTCGCATCCAACCCCTCTCCATCTAGTCATTACCGTCGGTCCCTTCACTAAGTGGGGGATGGAATTTGTGGATTGCAACCCAACTTCGGCTGGGGGGAATCAACACATTATCATGGCCATAGACTACTTTACTAAGTGGGTTGAGGCCATGCCTATAGTTAAATTTGACGGGAAGACTGCCTCCTTCATATTCAATAAAATTATCGCTAGGTTCGAAATCCAGAGTGAGATTGTCAGTGATCATGGCAATCACTTTTAGAATGAAATGATGGAAGAGCTAGCATCCAAACTGGGGTTTAAGCATGGCCATTCTTCCCCTTACTACCCCCAGGAAAATGGACAGGTAGAGGCCGTAAACATGTCTCACAAGACCATTTTGCATAAAACTGTCAGCCAGAGAAAATATAACTGACATATCATGCTATATCCCGCACTTTGGGCATATTGAACCTCGGTCAAGACTGCCACTGATTTTTATCCTTTCCAGTTAGTACACGATGTGGATTCGATCTTACCTATTGAATGTGAAATCCCTTCTCTTAGATTGGCAGTTGCGCTCCTACCTGACATTTTCGATCTTGAACGACGCCTCGTGCACCTAGAGAGTCTTGACGAGCATCGTCGAGATGCCTCTATGAATATCGAAGAGAATAAAATATGTGTCAAGGTACAATACAATAAGTCTGTCTTTCCTTGGTTGTATGCCGAAGGTGACTTGGTCCTTTTATATGATCAAGCCAAAGAACCACTGGGGGCAGGCAAGTTCAAACCCATGTGGCACGGTCCCTATATCGTGTGATGTGTCTTAGAAAAAGGAGCCTATGAATTAGAAGATTATGAAGGGAACATGTTGGTTGAGACCAGGAATGAGATCTACTTGAAAAGATATTATTCTTGAGCCCCAATATTGGGTGTAACTCTTTGTATGCTAATGTAATTTAGTCTATATATCTTTTCCCTTTTTTTTTGTCTTCAACTTGCTTATCAAGTTTTCCCTTGGTTGGCAGATGCCAATAGAGTCTTTGGTCTACTTAGGATTCGTAGATGGACCAGTCATCATACACAAAACTTGGATTCCACCGCTTGGGTTGTTTACTCACCCGAGGGTCTACTGGTGTCTTCAGATGGCGTATTCCTAGGGCCATCCACGAATAATGTGGCCGAATATAGCATCGTTATATAACTTTTGCGCGATGCCATTTCACATGGTATTTACTCTTTGGAGGTTCACATAGATTCCCAGTTAGTAGTATGTCAGTTGAACAATAGTTACCGTGTACGTGACCCTACGTTACTCCGATGATTCCTACGAGTACGCCTTTTAGAACGACAGTTTGATTTTATTACTTATCATCACATACCTAGGAGTTCTAGTTATGTATCTTATGCATATGCTAATTTCATTTTAGATTGGCATTTGTCACATAACTAAAACAAAGAAAAATTTCTCATCAATGTACACATTGTAACATAAGTAAAGCCAAAGAACCATGCTTTTATATATATTTCAAAAAATATGATGTTTATCATACAAAATTGGGGCTAACACCCTCAATACACATATATAGTTGATAATAAAAACGTCATGACATCTATGCTTATGGCACCGGATGAGTGTCATGATAGAAAACTACGATGTTTGCGAGACACCGAAAGAGTTGCACCGAATCTTTGGGCATGCCTACCACCTGTCACTTCATAGCCTCCGACATATCCTCCACATGAACCATCAGAATCCTTTGTGTCAAGTGAGACAGGTTTCCCTGCTCATTTTGAAGGAATCTCTCTGTCTCTCCTCCCACCACCTCATCTCCTCGGTGCCTCTGACAATGTCGTGGAAGCTCGTCTGACCATCGTTGACCTACATATGCATCACATACATGTCTAATTAGTACTTAAACATCATCCAAAAATATTTTGTTTTCCTATACAAAAATACAAAAAAATGAAATATTTAAAAAAATTTGTCATACCTATGTCCCCATAGGCGGTCCTTGGTGGTAATGGCATGTCAGGGTCCCCTCTTAAGTCGATCCCTGCATAAGGGTAGTCAGCCAGAGCTATGACCTGTCGTCCCCACCAGTAGAATAAATCATCATTTTAGGGTGTGTGCACCCTACCTCCCCCCTTCTGTCTAATCACCTCAGTCCACCATGCCATGGATGGATTGCGAGGTCCTCGCAAAATGATCTCAACTCTAGGTCTCAAACCTAGAACCTACTCGAAGAAAAAAATACACAAGATGGAAGGGAACCCGAAGTTCTTCTTACCACCCTGTTTGCATTCTGTCAACTGACTTTTCATGTTAGCCAGTAGTGAGGTGCATCAGTCGCACATCGTGAGTCTCAAGCACTCTACGGAGTGGAAAATAAGTGACCTCGATTTTTGGTGCAATGAAGTTGATCCTATGATCCGTGTCAAAATGAGGACAACAATATTGAGGCTTAGATTGTTTATCGCTCAGATGGGGAGTTGACTCTCGGCCTTCTCAGCCCCTGTAATGCAATGAGCATCTATGTATTCTTTTATATTCATACCTCTCCCAGCTCCCCAGGATTTGAGGTTGACCACCTCACCTGACGCAACGACCCCGTCAAGAAATAAATATCCTCAACTTCAATCCTTAATGGTTTCCCATCAAGGTTGAAGCTCTCACTGTCTGGATCCCAGTAATCCATGAGCAACTGTAGAAATCTAACTCAGGCCCTCATCCCTTTGAGAGCCAAAAAATTATACAACCCGCATCTTTTCAAGGCCATTTGGGACCCTAGATCTCTTTCCACAACAACATCTACCTCCTCATGTTCCCTTTCCCTCCACTCCAGCACCATCCTACAAGAGAAAAATCATTTTTTGAGTTAGCATTCACTAAAAAACATTGTTTACGAAAATATATGTGGGCTGCATCATTTACAGTCACGTATAGGGTTGAGTATACACTGGTTTTCTTTTAGATATCCGTGTATAATCACGCGTATATGAGACCCGATGAACAATAGCTTGCATACACCTAAACTTATAATTTGTGCCCTAAATAACTTAAAAATTGAGACCTAAATGCAAAATGTAATCCACTAAAAAGAAAGAGGAGGGTAAGAGGAATTACCTGGTCCAGACGTTCATTGATTCTGTCACTCGTAGCTCCCGTAATCACCAGTTGAAGATCAAAGGTAATTTGGTCCAAAATCTGCTATTTGAGTAAAACAATAAAATGATATAGTAAATTTGATTTTTTTTACTATTTATAGCAAATTGTTACCCACTTTGCATAGTTTTGGATAATATTTTCACCTAATGGACTAATACAACAGTGGATTGAGTTGGTTTTTGTAGTTTTGTCTAGGGATTCTTACAGTTTTTAGCGTTATGTCGACCGTTCGTAACTTCGGACAGGTATTTTCACTACCCAACATATAGGATAGGTATCCATTCCATCATGCACAATTGCATCGTCCTATAACTATCACTCAAATTCCTTAGGTACGAACCCATTTGTTAGCGACATAAAACTTTTTATCTGCTACTAGAAGTGTCGTTATCAAATGGTAGAGACTTACCAAACATGGGTACCCTAGTTAGATCCTCTGCTTCATTCAGTTCCCATGCAAAGGTTTTTTCTATAGGACCGAGAGTCCCTTATAGCTATTACATGACTTTATGTTGAACCTCATTTATCACTCATAAACATGCTGACCTATACCTAGAGGACTCCCAAGCGAGTTTGATTTAAGCTCTTTTCTGACTCGTTTTCAAAAAGCAAAAAGATTGCCGAGTGGACTTGTCTCTTTCACAATCGTAAATTGGATTTGAAAGGATGTCTATTTGGTACAATTTTATCCCTTTTTCAAACCATGTAGACTAAGATTATGAAAAAGGACATTTTTTTGGTGTTAAGTTGTGATTGTATCTCTTTCCCTTGCTTGCAGTATTGAGCCTATTGTTGGTTCTCACTTTGTTTTATATTTGCCTCAACATTTTTTCATCCTCAACCAAGCAGAGCATTGTTTATATCCTTCACAAATTGACACCCTATACCCAGGAGGGAACATTCCTCTGAGTGTCCATCTCCCACATGCACCTTCTTGCATTGAGCATAGGTATGTTCCACTGTTGGAACTAGTTTTTCTTACTTGCAACACTTGTTCCCTCCTCTATATCATAACATTCATTTGACTATGAAAAAAAAAATGGGTGGGAAAGGAGTATTATCCTGTATTGGTAGCATTCATTTCGCCTTTGAACATAGAACAAAATTTTTGAGTCCACTTCTCATCATAATTTTGGGTTTAGTATGAACTTAGGAAGTTGAGCTCATTACAAAGAGTTTACTCCCCCGACTGGTTACTCTTCCAGTCCCTATGGAGAATTTGATTGATGCATCCTGCATCTCATGGTTTCATCATTGAGTCTATGCAGCCAGAGTCTTCCATATGTCTCATGCTCTTGTTCAAAGGATGTCTATAAACCTGTGTTGGCCATTCCTCAAAACTCTTGACTTTTCATCTCAGCCATACCCTCAGTTTGTCTCAGAATCACATGAAGCTGTAGTCCTATTGTGCACCCTGGTCCTACTTTCCTCGTTGGTAGGTAACCTTGAACCCACGAATCGACATTTCATCATTGGTCATTGATTGGGTGGTTTCCCTTGTGTTCGACGACAAGAAATATATTCACACATTGGGATTCGTGCAGTGTCTTAGATTCCATTAGCCTTATTGGTGGTTTCCTCGCCTTTGTAAGTAGTTTTCCTCATTGGATTCTATTTAGAGGGTCTTTTTCATGTACCGCTTGCACCTAGAACATGCAAAATACGCACAGGGTTGTTGGTTCATGAACATTTTCTTCGTTCGATTTCCTTCAAATCATCAAGCTCCTGCTTTGTACCTCATGCTGAATGATGAGAGATGCCTTAATTCTCTCCTTTCAGCGGGTCTCCTTCCATCGAATTCAGCTCATCTATTTTGGAAACGAGACCTAGAGTCCTATGAGTACCTAGAGGCTTGCAATCATTAGTGGCATGTTCTCTCGCCATCGACAGTTGGGAATACATCGATGTCTCCTGATCGATGGATTCTTCAAGTGTTCTACCCCAACTCCTTTATTCACACTTGTAAGAATGTACTTGGTTCCTTGATACCTACTTTCATCATCGGTAGGTTGTCTCATGTTTGTTAACGATATATCTCAATGGCTGGTAATCAAACAAAGTCTCATTGTGTTCTACCTCAACTCCTTTATTCACATGATGTAGACTTGCACCTTTGGAGGATTGTGTAGAAGACTTAAAGACACCAATTTATAATCGCATCTTTCCTGAGCTATTGATACCTTTTCATTGGACCAATACTTGTGTGACTTTAGTGATCATGAGATATCAGATTGTACTCCATTGTATACATATATCTTTAGATTGATTTTGAGACTAGTTTTATTGGGCCTTGTTCATGACTATGACAAACTCTAGCATGTAACTAGATTTGTATTTTCCTATTCATGGCCATGGACAATTGTTTGGTATATTTTCACATGGATCTACAGTGTAATTCAAATTGGTAGCCATGTATGCAAAGTCAATACAGATTGTAATGAGTAACTAGTTCTTCTAGCTGGGTCCCCATTACTCCACTTTTGGGTCTTATAATGTATTTCGGCCATCGCAGATACTCCTATGACCTCACACGTTAGGGGGAATTTGTTATAGCAAGATTTTCCTCACCCTATGAAATCTTGCACGTAGGGCCTTTTTCCATTTCTCTATGCATATTTGAAGTCCCTTTTTGCAAATCCCAGAGCTAAAAACATGATTTTTCCACATATACACGCCCTGCCTATATTACAACATGTGTATACGTAGGTTGCACCACTACAACCCATGTACATAGGGAAATGTGCCCAAAATTAAAAAATGGTGTTGGGTTTCCATGTCACGTCATGAGATCAATGATCCTTTGCCTTTCATATACTAGAAATGTTTTGACTCAGACATTTAGTTCCACTTGAAGGATATAAATGAGCCAAATCCGAGCTATGGAAAAGAGGAGAAATAATTCAACTTTGAGAGAAAAGTTACTCTGGAGAAATTATTCACTTCGCATTGAGTCTGCATCCCTTTGTCCTTTAAGTCTGAACACATTGTTCAACCACCAAGCTCTTCCCTTATTGATTGAGAACTTCATTGTCTCTCTTATATGAGCTTTCCTTTGGTGGAGGATTGAAGTGGTGGAGGCCCAACTAGAAGGAACTTAGTTTTTCGGTTCCGAACTGTGTCGACACGAAAGTTTGTAACTCATTCACTTCTGCTGATTATATCTTAATAGAAATACTCTTTTCTCATCTAATTAATATATCACAAATATTTGAATTATTATTCCATGGGCATATTTGTTATGAATGTTGATGGATTATGCTATTGAATGTGCTAACATTATATATTATCACCATATGATTGCGTTGCTTGGTTGTTGAGGACTAGTTGCAGGTATATTGCTTTGGGTCAAGTGCTCAATGGTGGACTTCATCGAACGTCTGGATGAGGTAGGCTTCTTATCTTGTCTTGTTAACATATTTGCTTATATAGAATACTTGAGATTAGAGTTTATTTTTGCAATCATTTCCTTCTGTTGTGGTTTACCACTAGCCATAGAGATATTTTCCTCGTAACACCAACCATCAGGAAGCAGGGCTTATACACCCCTCTTCCTACTCCTGAGAGGCCTTGGGAATCCATTTCGATGGATTACATGCCCGACCTATAGTCCACCAAGCATGTCAATGATTGTGTATTTGTGGTGGTGGATTAGTTTTCGAATATGACCATTATCACATCCTGCAAGAAGAACATCACATCGATATATACTTCCAAGCTCTTCTTCAAATGAGTGTGGGTCCATTTTGGGATACCAAAAACCATCACCTCAGATCGGGACAACATGTTCCTCAACACATTTTTGTCGAGTCTATGGTCATTTTTGGACACCAAGCTCACTAAATCCACTACTTTTCACCCCCAAACCGATGGCCAGACAGAGGTCGTCAATCGAATTATTGTGCACATCCTGTGCATGTACAAATCTAAGCATCCACGTACATGGGATGAGTATATTACCTATGTTCAACACAACTACAATAGGGCTCTCAATAGCTCCACCAACCATAGCCCATTTCAGGTAGGGTTGGGATTCCAACCCTTGGGTCCCATTGATGTTGCACTACCTATTGCAACCACACATGTAGAATCTTCCCATGTTTAGTATGAGGCCAACAAAGCTACCATATTCATTGAGTGGATTCAACACATCCGCCAACAGGTCCATGAGATTTTGTAGAAAGCCAATGTGAAGTACAAACAACACCATGATCAACACCATGTACCACACCAGTTTCAGGTGGGAGACAAGGTCTGGTTACATTTTTAGAAAGAGCGCCTTACAGGGCCACATCAGAACCTCCACCCACTGCGCCATGGGCCTTACACTCCATGCTTCGTTGGATTGCACACAGTTTTCAATATGGACCTCCTTCAACCATATTTTCCACCATTAATAGACACCTCCAAGATCGTAGAACAATTGACACCAACAGAGCTCAACTCCGACTACATGGAACATGCATCCAATGATCATATAGTGGACACACAGGTCAAGGGAACAAAGGATCCAACTTTATTAGGTTGTCAAGGCCGGGAAACTCCTACACCAAGGAAAGTGGCTCACTCGGGACCAAATTCAACAGACATTTCCTCACCTGATGGGGGAACTCAATGTAATGGAGACCATTGCTTCCTAAGGGGGGATGACTGATCGAGGTGGATATTGGTGGCCACCCACCTATTCCAATTGGCTCCTCTTGTCAGTTTTAGTTCAACATGTTCTTCTATACTTCTTTGTAATTGTAGGTTCTACCTGAAGCCTTACACATCTTCTAGGTGGAGTCTGGTGGCATCCCACCTAATCCAACTGGTTTATTTTGGAAGTTTTCATGTCAACACATCTTTCTGTACTTCCAAGGCCGTTTTGGGGCCCTAAACAATGCTATTTTGGTGTGACACAGTCAAAATATAAATGGAGTCATATTTTGATGAAATAATGTATATTTCTCTAAAATACCTTTCCAATGGGCTATCGTAGGCCTAAAATGGAGGTCATATGCAAAATTTACGACCCCGGGAAGTTGAGGTACCAACTTACTCATAGGGGCCCACATAACTTTTGGCGTTTCATCTCCTACAGTTAGGTTTTTGGATGTATATGGTTTTGGAATTCATAAGTAATGTTAAAAAAACCTATGGAGCCTTATTGTAATCATTCTGCTCAGACGGATGCACATAGAAAGCCACATCTCTTCTTAGAGATAACTTCCACTATTCGAGCAAGTTGTTTCCAATTCTGCAGTTTTACAGATTCAACCTATTTTATTTATTCAATAGAAGTTATTTTTCACTGGATATATTTTGTTGTTGTTACTATCTCTGTGTTATTGTATTCAGTCTGTTATTCCTTTCATTCCACTCATAAATCCAGATCAGGGGGTGTTGAAACTACCCTCGAAAATTCCTTTTTGGGGTTTTGGTGGGGGGTTGAACTGCCCCCAAAAGTATCATGTGTGTAGAAATTAAGATGGCAATTTAATTTCAAATATGTTAACCTCAAAATATAGTGGTAAACCAAATTTATATGATATAAAAGTCTGCTACAACAAGTTCATTGTTCAACAAAGTTTGTCCACTTAAGGAACGAAAAAGAAGAAAGTACAATCCTACCAATATAGAAAATGAAAATTCTTATACTTTCAAGGAATAACCTGTATAAGACCCATAGAAAATATTGCATCCATGAGCACACAACTATGCACCTTTGAAATACAATATATATGCAAAGCTTCACAAGTAGTCAACCTCTATATCATGAACATCCCATGCACTTCACTGCTGAAGTCAAAAGTCTGCATTGTATGTTCGACAACACATGTATTCCAACAGAGGAAGAACACCTTTAGTAACCACTCACACACCCAGATCAAATATCAACACAACGGTGTTTTCACGTGGTAAAACCCCTATGGGGAAACATCCACAACCCCAACCAACATGGCCACTTGGAGCAATTTATTAATGCAAAAATTTTTTTTAGAGAGATTTTACAAGAGAGTTTCTCACAATCAATCATCGAAAAATGACCCTCCATGCTCTTTAAATAGAGATCATGGACCAGTCGAGTGTTAATACACATATAAATGTAGTCATTAAGATAGAGGAGAATATGATCTGTCATATCACTCTACATTGAGAACATATCGTGACTGTTGGATTTCCTAAATACAAATGCATACTAAAGAAACACACTAACAAACATAGTTTTACCTAACTACACATTAGACCAAGTTGATATTAATTAAACCCTAAGTGTCTAAATATCCTAACATCCCCCTTTATGAACAACTTGGGATAGGATTGAATGATTTACAAAGGCGGCACAATAGGAGAAGGAAGGAGGCATTCAAGCTTATCCACTCTTAATGACTGTTGGGCCCTTCATTTTGGAGGACGCTTAGTTTTATGGAAGTATCACATTAAAGTGTAGCAGGGCAGCGAAAGGCTAAAAGCAACAAAAAGTATCTACAAGGAGTGAAAAATCCCATTGCAATCGTGCCAACAATAGAAATAGTTTATGTGCCAGTTGGATCAGTAAGTGGAAACATCTAGAAGCTTCAAGTGCATCCAAAGTGGAAGAAAAATCAAGAAAAGATAATAACAGACTCAAGAAATCAAGAAGCACTCGAGGAAAAGCGATAAATATGAGAATATGTAATGGGGAAGGGATGCCTAATTGTCAAGTTGATGGGTTGCTTAGTTGTTGAGTCAATTATGATATATTGTGCTAGTATCGAGAGCTTTATACTATTGTTACTAGATTTTCTAGTCGCTCTTCTTTTTTCATCATGCTATTGCTATTTCGAGTCTACTGTGATAAGATATTTTAATGAATTGTGGGAAATGAACTGTGCTTGCACATAATTATGAGAGTATGGATCAGATACTTAATTACATATTTTTTTGTATAAGTCATGTTATGTAAGAAGTACTCTATGTATGCTACATTGTGATATGATAATACATGAAGGATTATCCGGGCTCAATCTATCTTGTTCTATGTAATTGATCATTGTGATACTGTTTAACAAGCTTTTGTAATGTATGTGTTTTTCTTGATGCTACACAACATGGACTATCGGATGCATTTAATGGTTTAAGACTTCTGATGATATGATCTCTCCTCATTCAAATATGGTTCTATATTATATTGCGCTAGATCTGATGGTTTGTCCTCGCTAACTCACTTTATTATACATTAGTCTCAACTGCGCTTCAAGTGAGACCTCCTTCCCATGTGGAAGGTTGAATATGGAATTGCTACTAGACTACAACATTACCTTTGTTGGTAACCTCCGAGAACCCCAGTGTTCAATTTTGCACCAACAATGACAACTTCTTGAAATCCTAACATAGATTAAAGTTTGGAAAACTTCACTTCTGTAAGAGAATTTGTGAAAATGTCTACAACTTGGTCTTCAGTAGGGAAGAATAACACTTCAATAACTCAATCATGAATGAGATTTCAGATGAAGTGCATGCGTATATTGATGTGTTTTTTTTGTTGATGTTGAACTGAGCCTTTCTGAGTTTGAGGATGTGTTTGTTGAACTGAGCCTTTGGTGAGCACTCTAATGCTTCTGTTGGAATCCAAACTCCGAAAGGATCTATCGAAGCCATAAGACTTCCTGACTTGCATTAAACATTTCTATGTTATTTTCTTCTGATGAAGAAAGTGCGATATCCTATTGTTTCTTATAGGCCCAAGTGAGAGGTCCTGAACCAAGGATGAAAACATAATCTGCAATCGAATTTTTATCATCAGGGTCATCATCATAATCCGAATCAGTGAAACCAACCAATAAAGGAGTCCCCCTGAATTGTAATGTTTGTTGAACTAAACTATACCCCAAACATACTGAAGTATCCTCTTAGCTTCTTTCTAATTGATTTCATGGGGTGTTTGCATATACTAGGAAACAAGAGCAACAACAAAGGAAATATCAGGACATGTATGAGTCAAGTATAAGAGGCTACCAACTTACTGAAGGTACAAAGTGGCATCAAATTTGGGAGAAGTACATGTGGTATTAAGTTTGACTCCATACTGGAAGGGAGAAGGGGTTGATTTACAATATTCCATGTGAAAGTGATGAAGAAGGTCACAAACATACTTAGACTGGGAAAGAAAATTTCCTTCCTTGGTTTTCAAAACATGGAGGCTACGGAAATAATGAAAAAAGCCTAATTCTGTCATTTCAAATTTCTTTTTAAGGCTGGGTTTCACATGATTTAAAAGTTTTGGGTCACTACCAATGAGGATAAGGTCATAAACATAAAGACCACAGATTATGAGATGACTTCCTACTTTCTTGGTATAAGCATTAAGATCAGAATGGAATATAGAAATCCAGTGTTAAGAAGAAAGTTGTCCATTTTGGCATACGAAGCTCTGAGAACTTGCTTAGTAAAATAAAGAGATTTATTAAGGTGACAAACAAGGCTAAAGTCATTCTGGACATATCCATGAGGTTTTTCCATGCATATTTCTTCTTGAAAATCTCCATGCAAGAAGGCGTATTTTACATCCATTTGATGGACCTCCCATTTATGTGAGGTTGCAAGGGCTAGAACATTGTAGATGGAATTCATTTTGGCTACAAGGAAAAATGTTTCATTATATTCAATTCCTTCAAATTGGGAGAATCCTTTCGCAACTAACCAATCCTTGTGTCTTTCAACACTTCCGTCTAATGTATACTTAGTTCTATAGAACCATTTAGATCTGACAAGTTTTCTTCTTTTTAGAAGAGGTACAAGATCCCAAGTATCATTTTTCATTAAAGAACAATACTCTTCATTCATATCTATATCACAATCTAGATGACTTGAAGCTTATGCAAATGTCTCTAGATCATGAGTCTTTAAAACTTGAGCCAAAAGAGAAGAAGCTCACTAGAACTGTGAATGTGTATGATGTTGATCTGAAGGATCACTGACAAGATCACCAACTGCTTCTCTTGTTGAATGGATCCATCTAGGAAGCGAATGTGTTGGTTCAGGTTTATGTTTAATGGACTCATATGGAGGAAGGTAGGCAGGTGGAGGTGGATTTTCATCTTCACTGTCATCATTTGAAGAAGAAGAAACTAGAATAGGAATAAAAGAAGACACAAACGTCGAAAATGGCTCGCAGGTCAAAGAAGAAACAAACAATGAATTAGGTTCACAGACCGAAGAAGGCACAAATACTGAATTAGGCTCATAGGCCAAGCGATTTTCATCAAATTTAATATCTCTTCTAATAATAATTTCATTACAATGTGGTTGAAGAAGTTGTTAGGACCACACAATGTACCTTTTTGCCTATACTTTTTGCCACTATTACACTCTTGATCACCCATATTTTTAACTCATACTATCACTTTATCTGATCATTCCAAAGGTATACAACGTCCCTTCTCATTACTATATGTTTAATCTGTTTTGCATAATGTTTTGAA
The DNA here is from genome assembly GCA_009831015.1 of Picea engelmannii. Classification (NCBI taxonomy): domain Eukaryota; kingdom Viridiplantae; phylum Streptophyta; class Pinopsida; order Pinales; family Pinaceae; genus Picea; species Picea engelmannii. Next base: position 245,374 of record ML779595.1, read on the forward strand.
ATGTATAAGTGTTCAAACTGCAGATTAGCATTTGAGGCCTGTTGCTGAAACACAGAGCTCTTACACAGTCCAGGGTTGCAGATGCTGAAACACAGATCTGTTACACAGTCCAGAGCCGCAGATGCTGAAACACAGAGGAAGCTGCCAGGACCGATGATGCTGAAATACAGAACTGTTACACAGTCCAGAGTCGCAGATGCTGAAACACAGAGCTGTTACACAGTCCAGAGCCACAGATGCTGAAACACAGAGGAAGCCGCCCAGGACCGATGATGCTGAAACACAAAGGAAGTCGTTACACAGTCAACGGTCAAACAACAACTCTAAAGCACCAACCATCGCTCCTACATGAGAATGCTGACACAGTCAAGAGCGCAATTCCCGTGGCTGAAACAGCCCACGATTTGCGATGCTGAAACGACATCAGCAACAACGAGAAGAAACTGTTACTCCAACCGTAACAACAACACCTCATTCAACACTTGCAATAGCATTCTGTTGCGCAAGACTAGGACATCCTATTCTGGTTTAGAAAGTCGATCTGACTAAGAATAGGACTCAGATACACATTGTAGTTTTTGATCAATTGTATCGAAGGGGTTCCCTCTTTAAATAAGAGGAAATCATCATTCGAAAGGATCCAAGTTTTATGTATTGAGAAAGCTTCAGAGAGAGGGACGTATCTCATTTCCAGATTGTAATATGATATTTTGATAGATGAATAAAAGACTACTTTGAGCATCCTTCTCTAGCCTTCTCGTTTCAGGGGAATCTTGTGAGAAGGGAGGGCCCACCTTCTTCACAAGATTCACCCGTTAGTTTTAGAGTGTGTTAGTGAAATTTCTGTTTATGCCTTGATTAACTTTTGTCTGCTGAAACATTACTTTTAATGAATTCTGCTTTGCTGAAACACTACTGAACTCTATCTGTTAAAAACTTTAGTTTATTGAATGTTACATTATTTTCATGAAGTTCGTAATCCTTTTCATTAGAAATCTTGTGTGATGATTTTATGAGGTTTGCTAGCCAGAGACTGGGTTAAGGGTTCCTGCTTAGAAATGAAGGAATCAGAAGGTCCTGTTCTCTGTAGATTTCAATTATTTATGCAAGTGTGCTAACCAGAGACTGGGTTAAAGGTTCCTGCTTAGAAAGGAAGGGATCAGAAGGTCCTGTTCTCTGTAGATTTGAATTATTTCTGCAAGTGTGCTAGCCAGAGACTGGGTTAAAGGTTCCTTCTTAGAAAGGAAGGGATCAAAAGGTCCTATTCTCTGTAGATTTCAATTATTTCTGCAAGTGTGCTAGCCAGAGACCGGGTTAAGGGTTCCTGCTTAGAAAGGAATGGATCAGAAGGTCCTGTTCTCTGTAGATTTCAGTTACTTTTCACAAGTGTGCTAATCAGAAATAGGGCTAAGGGTTCCTGCTTAAAAAGGAAGGAATTAGATGGCCTTGTTCTCTACTAGGTAGAGTTAGCCTTCTCTGCATTGCTGTTTTCATGAAAGTGTGTTAATCAGAAATAAGGTGCTGAAGTTTCTGCTTGGGAGTAAGGGTCCTGTTCTCTGGTTACAGAATAGTCATTCTTTCCTATTGAAATTGTTATTTAAAATGTAATCCAAGATTCTTTAGATTAATCCTTAAGGATCTGCAATAGGTAGGTTGCTTTCCTGTAATTCAAGTCAGAACTTCAGTTCATTCAAGGCAAGTGTGATTAATATAGTTTCCTTTACTACAACTCTAAGTTGCTTTTGGAATTGAGTATATATAGTGCATGGTTATCTTTGAAATAAACAGTCTTCCCTGGGTTGACAATTTATGTATCACTGGATTGTTTGAATTAATTAAGCAATTAAAGTGACCAACATTTTGGCGCCGTTGCCGGGGAAGGTAGATATAGATTTCAAAAGCACTTATGATTTTTTTTTGATAAAAAGATTGCATGAAAGACCCCAAAGATACTGACCCTATAGGTGGCAAGGGAAAAGGAAAGGGAGGAAGAAAAACTTACATTGACGAGATCATATCAAAGTCTGAATCTGTTGCTCAACGACCAAACCTTCGAAAACAAAAGTCCCAGCCTTCATTTGAAGCAATTTTTGGAACAGGGAAAGATGTTTGGAGTCCTGAGACAGTCCAGAAGCCAGCAAGAAACATTGCGGACAAAGCAAGCGTAGCAGGGGAGCAGACAAAAAACATGGATGAGTACAATGAAGAATTGCATCACGAAGAACAGGCAGGTCCTGAAGGAGAGGTAAATGATGAAAACTCTTTCTTTACATTAGGATTTCCTATTGGCGATCTTCCCAGAGGAGTAGCCCCCATGAAAAACATTCCATTCTCAGCATTGCCTAATTTTCATGGTTTATCTTCAGAGGATCCTGATGAATTTCTGTTCGAGTTTGATATATTATGTAGAAGTTATGATTACGTTTCTAATGCTAAAAAACTAAATTTGTTTCCAGCAACACTAAAAGGGAATGCACTAAGATGGTTTATGAGTCTTGGAAGCCATGTAATCACAACATGGGACCAAATGAAACAGAAATTCCTGAACAAATACCAGGACTACTGCCGAACAAGGGAAAATAAGGAGGAGCTATTTAAGATGATGCAGAAAGAAGATGAGAATCTGGAGGACTTTGTAGAAAGGCTACAATACAATCTACAAAGATCCAGTCACCCCAATGTAAGTAAATACATTCTTAAAACTATATTATTAAAAGGATTAAGGGATGACTCTCTGGATATGCTGAATATGCTTGGGAAAGGGGACATATCTAAGGAATCATACGATGAAATTGTTAATTTATGCAAAAGATGTTCAAGAGGAGCTTCAAGAAATAGATCAAATAGCAGGGACACCACATTTTCAAGAG
>ML779595.1:251348-287520 GCA_009831015.1 Picea engelmannii
GGCTACTATTATTGCAAGAATTTGATATTACAATTGTAGATAGACCAGGAAAAGAGAATGTAGTTGCTGATTTCCTTTCTCGATTGACACATGATGATGATACCCCAGTAGATGATTCCTTTCCTGATGAATATCTATTTGCAGTTTCTTCTCGCTCACCTTGGTATGAAGATATTGCTAATTACTTGGTTGCAGGGAAGTTACCACCACACCTATCCTACCGAGAGAAAAAAAAATATCATTTATCAAAGTACTCGGTATAGTTGGATAAGTGGGTACCTTTTCCATACAGGAGATGATCAAGAAATTCGAAGGTGTATTAGAGAAGATGAGGTGTATGATCTATTAAAAGCTTGTCATGATGGCCCTTGTGGAGGGCATTTTGCTGATAAGAGAACAACACATAAAATTCTCAGGATGGGATACTATTGGCCCTCACTCTTCAAAGATGCAAAGAAATATGTCTAGGCCTGTGATAGCTGCCAAAGAGTAGGCCAACCTAATCATAGAGATGAAATGCCATTAAACCCCCAGATAGTACTTGAACCATTTGAAAGATGGGCCTTAGACTTTATAGGACCCATCAACCCTCCATCCAATCAAAAATTTTATATAGTGGTCTGCACAGACTACATGACTAAATGGGTGGAAGCCAAGGCACTCCACAGAGTGACTGAAGAAGCAGTTATAGATTTCTTATTTAAAGACATCTTCACTAGATTTGGAATGCCAAGAGAATTAGTTACAGATGGAGGACCTCCTTTCACTTCTCATGGGTTCAAAGCCACCCTTCAGAAATATCATATTCAGCAGAGAATGACTACAACATACCACCCCCAAGCCAATGGACAAGTGGAAAGCACAAACAAAGTAATAGAAGCCATTCTCACAAAAACAATGAAGGAAAATAGAAAGGATTGGTCCTACAGGCTCCCTGAAGCACTATGGGCCTACAGAAGTACCTGGAGAAATACTACAAGATTCTCTCCCTATGAATTAGTCTATGGAAAGAGTGCTGTCTTTCCTGTGGAATTTGAGATAAAAACGTTAAGAACTACTTTAGCTGTCAACCTTGATTTAACCGATGCACAGACAACCAGGTTGCAACAGCTTAATGAACTGGAGGAGAAAAGACTAGATGCCATTCAGCAAACAACCATAATTCAACAACAAAGATCAAAATGGCATGACAAAGATATCAAGAACAAGCAGTTCCAAAAAGGTAATTGGGCCCTACTGTATGATTCCCGGTTCAAAGAATTTCAAGGGAAACTGTGTACAAGATGGTTTGGACCTTACGAAGTAGACACAGTTTTTCCCAATGGAACAATAAGGCTCCTCACAATCGATGACTCCAAAACCCCGTTACTTGTAAATGGTCATCGAATCCATCTGTATCAGCGACCTATTTCTAAAGAAGATTTTAAGGCCACATGCATGGCAGATGCCCATTTTCTCTTCATTAAGGGGGTTTCTACCCCTAATAGCAATTAATTCTTTTAAGTTAATTTCTTTAGTATTAGATTAGATTAGATTTTATTTACTAATAATCCCTGTCAAGAAATACCATTTTACAATCGATTTTTGCAGATTCCCGATCGAAGCACAGGCCACTAGGAAAGGACGATCCTACTTCAAAGAGACAAGCTTTCCCGATGCTGAAACGCCACTGTTCAACACTGTTGACTTTCTTCCGATGCTGAAACACCACTGTTTCAGCACTCTTCACTTTTTCTCGATGCTGAAACACCACTGTTCAACACTTTTTATTCTTCCTACTCCCAAAACACTACAGTCCGCCATTTTCCTCACCATTCTTCATCGATGAAACAACACCGTCAAGCAATTGTTTCACCTTTTCTTTTCTGTTGATGAAACACCACCGTTCAACACTCATAACTTTCCTTCGATGCTGAAACACCACTGTTGACTTTCTCCCGATGCTAAAACACCACCGTTCACCACTCTTGACTTTCCTCCGATGCTGAAACACCATTGTCAACAACTCTTCATCATTTTTCCCGATGCTGAAACACCACTGTTCAACACTTTTAACTTTCTGAAACACCACTGTTCAGCAACCTTTTACCACTTTTTCCCATTTCCTCACCATCCTTCAGCGACGAAACAACACCGTCCAACAATTGTTTCGCCTTTTCTTTTCTGTCAGCAACTCTTCATCATTTTTCCCGATGCTGAAACACCACTGTTCAGCACTTTTGACTTTCTTCCGATGCTGAAACACCACTGTTCAACACTTTTTGTTCCTTCTATTGCCAAAACATCACAGTCCGACAATTCCTCACTTTCTTCATCAACGAAACAACACCGTCCAACAATTGTTTCGATCTTTTCTGTTGCTGAAACACCAGTTTTTCAACATCATCTGTCATCAAGATTTTACGCCCTCATACTATAGTTCGTCCTTCTAGTCAGCAAACCCTCGACACAATTCATTAGATCAAAAGTCTCCGCCATGAACACTGCAGGACTACCAGGGACAAGCATGATATTTTGTTTGCAGAACGAATCAAAAGGTAAGGCGAGGTATGTAAATTTTATGTAATTCAGTTAGGCTATAGTTAATGAGAAGATTCTAAGTCATTATGATCATTCAAGTGCAATCATTATTAGCCGCACTTGACGGGAGGGGAGGACACATCAAATCTACGATACCATCATTTCACACGAATTCACTGCTGCCATCCCTATTTCACCACCCTTTTGTGCATTTGACCACCATTCTTGTATAACGTCGCTCGGAAAACTCACTCTGCGCAGAAGCTGATACTCAAACTCTTTGACGCTGTATCTTACCGAGCTGGTAGCTATGGGAGGATATGTCATACAGAACGAGCCCGCCACCACAGCACTGTTAGAACATTATCCAGTAGCTTATCAAATCTTCCAGCAGGCAGGATGGCTCAATTACTTTCAGAGACTTCAGGGGTATAATGAACAACAGGTCCTGCAATTCGCCCAAAACCTTCAGGAGGACCATTCTGTCGTCGAAGGGGTCCAAATATCAGTAACAGAAGAAGATATAGCACAGGTCTTAGGCTTCCCTATCGACGACATTCGCATGTTCAGCCGTAAACATATCATTCGGATTGCTCAATAGAACTTCTTCCTGCCAGAAGAACGAATTGAATTTAAAGGTAGGGGTGTTCAACTCAGCTCATTGCCACCCCCATGGCCGGAAGTCGCAAGATTCATAAACATTACCTGACCTGCGAGGGCTGATATCAGGTAGTTTATCAGCATGACTTTCTTCTGCTATCTCATTTAAGGCATAATAGACGGGTTAATATTCCTTATTATTTGCTGGGTTGTCTGAAAAATATGGCACACTATTGCAGAAAGGCTAAAGATCCCACCCTTTCACTCACTCACCACCGTCTTGTCCAATTTCTCATCCAAAGGGGTTTTTCTCAACAAAACCTTCCACTAAATAACCCGCCCATAAATCCCTAAGCAGCTGCCGAAATTCTTGAAAACCCCTAAGAGCAGCAACCGCAAAACCCCCCAAACTCCCCAGAAGTACCCAATAGCCCGCCCACAAAACCAATCAGTCCAATCAATTCCCCTACCATACTAATCCCGCCTCATACCTTACCAGAATCATCCACTCCCTCCCTTCATATTCTTAGTGATGACTCTGAACCAGATAATTCCCCCTGCCTTATCATTGAGGAAAGACCTTCACGAAAACGAAAAAAAATTCCCCTCTTTCCACCCTTCTTATGAAAAAAGAGAACAAGGGCTTCAACAAGGCCACCCATTATCACCACTACCCTAGACCCCCCACCCATTCGACTGATACCCCGTACACCTCCAACCTCCCAAATCTCGGGATCTTTGCCTATTCCACCTATGGGCACTGAAACACAAGAACCAGATGCCCAGGTTGTTGCCACATCATCTGTCTCAAATAAAGTAGCTGAAACACAAGAACCAGCTACCCATTCAGTGGCTGAAACACAAGAACCAGCCATAGCTGAAACACAAGAAACAACTACGGCTGAAACACAAGGACCAGTCGCTGACATTGAAATTGAGTTACAGGAATTAGATGCCCCGGATGCTGCAACACCACCTTCCTCAAGTAAAGTAGCTGAAACACAAGAAATAGCTACCCATTCAGTGGCTCAAACACAAGAACCAGCCATAGATGCCACACAAGAACTAGCTTCGGCTGAAACACAAGAACCAGCTGCGGATATTGAAATTGATATACAGGAATCAGAGGTCTAGGGTGCTGCAACTTTACTTTCCTTACACCAAGAAGCTGAAACACAAGAATCAACTACTATTCTTGCAGTTGCTCCACAACAACCAGAAGCAACAATGGCATCTGTCTTGCAGGAAAATGAGTTTTTAAAGTCAGAACTGGAAGCATATAAGCAAGAACTAGCCAGGGCAAAGGAAGCATATGAAAAGGAACTAAATTTGTACACCTTAGCTCGTACATCAACCTTGTCAGAGGAGACTACAGAAAGCCTGTGTAAAGAATATATGTGTTGCCAATGTGGGGATATTTACCATCAAACAGGCTATAAGGTAATTCAAGTCCCAGTGCCAGTAGCAAACCCTACTCCTTCACCTTTTGTAGTCAAGAAAGAACTTGCTGAAACACAAGAACCAGCAGGTCCTCCCAAGCTCAAGACTGAGCCCTGCATTGCAACAAAAGAAGCACCTACCTTTGTCAACAAATCTGTACAAACAATGCCCATGGAGGAATTCACACCCCCCAGCCAGATCAATCTCCCCACTTTTATCGAACAGTCTACTCAGACCTTACCTCATCCCACTACTTGCAACGCTGAAACACAGACTCAACTATGGGATGAGCAGACAACAATACAAAAATGGAAGAAAGGGTATGCTGAAACACAGGACAAAAGTCTGCAAGTGCACAGACAAAACTGGACAAATCACACTTTCTCAAATTAGGAAGTGTTAGAACAGACACGTGAGGAAGCTCGTGCCCTGAAGAAACAAAACAAGGAGTTAAAAGGTAGAATGGCCCGGGCATTTGATTTGACACAAAATCTATTGGCCACAAGAAAGCCATCTTGTAACTACTCCTTGTTCCTTATGGAGCGACTCACATGGTTTCAGATCAAATCAATTATAGAAGACAAATCCTATGCAGTACTACACCCAGTAGATTTTGTCAAAACTTTCACAGAAGCATCTGCTAGAGATCAGCACCTCCTCTGTGAGGCATATTTCCACAACGAAGCCATTCCTGAGAACAGGCAGCTGAACCTCAATCCTCTTGTTGGGGACATTCAGATTCGAGCGTTCACCTCCTTTCTCCACAATCAAATCATTTGGCAAGATGAATTTTTGGCTGCGAAGCACAATGAAGATAATCGCCTCCTCTGGATAAGACCAGAACCTTAGAAGGCAGCTACCTTTGTCACAGAATATTATGAGTTCCTAAAACAACCAGGGGTGACTGAACATGTTCATCAACTACAATCAAAAGTGCTCCAGGATTGTCAGCACATCATCAGATCCATAGAGATTCCTGCCCTCCAGGCAAATAACCTGTTTTGGCAGAAATCCACGGAGAAGAGACAAGAACACAATCCTTTTAGCCCTGCCAACCTTGAGGTAGCAATTCCAAGGATACCTAACTACATCCAGTGTGTTCGGCATTGTGCTGAAAACTGGATAGGGTACCGGTTTTATTTTCCCATCCTCTGGTTGCCAATAGAAAGGTATCAAATCAGTTATAAGCTACCTAAGAAGATAGAAACAACAGCATGGCAAAGACTACGGTAGGTCCAAGGGTTCAGAATGCCAATGGACAATACCTCCCACAGTTACTGCTTGAGTAACTTACATGCTCAGAGTCGGTATCTAGACTCTGATTCAAAGTGAAGTTGCCTGAGGACACGCAACACCTTGAGTTGGGGGGGATGTTAGGACCACACAATGTACCTTTTTGCCTATACTTTTTGCCACTATTACACTCTTGATCACCCATATTTTTAACTCATACTATCACTTTATTTGATCATTCCAAAGGTATACAACGTCCCTTCTCATTACTATACGTTTAATCTGTTTTGCATAATATTTTACATCACTCTCGTACTTAACCATTGATTAGAAATGTATAAGTGTTCAAACTGCAGATTAGCATTTCAGGGCTGTTGCTGAAACACAGAGCTGTTACACAGTCCAGGGTTGCAAATGCTGAAACACAGAGCTATTACACAGTCCAGAGCCGCAGATGATGAAACACAGAGGAAGCTGCCAGGACCGACGATGCTGAAATACAGAACTGTTACACAGTCCAGAGTCGTAGATGCTGAAACACAGAGCTGTTACACAGTCCAGAGCCGCAAATGATGAAACACAGAGGAAGCCGCCCAGGACCAATGATGCTGAAACACAAAGGAAGCCGTTACACAGTCAACGGTCAAACAACAACTCTAAAGCACCAACCATCGCTCCTACATGAGAATGTTGACACAGTCAAGAGCGCAATTCCCGTGGCTGAAATAGCTCACGATTTGCGATGCTGAAACGACATCAGTAGCAATGAGAAGAAACTGTTACTCCAGCCGTAACAACAACACCTCATTCAGCACTTGCAATAGCATTCTGTTGCGTGAGACTAGGACATCCTATTCTAGTTTAGAAAGTCGATCTGACTAAGAATATGACTCAGATACACATTGTAATTTTTGATCAATTGTATCGAAGGGGTTCCCTCTTTAAATAAGAGGAAATCATTATTTGAAAGGATCCAAGTTTTATGTATTGAGAAAGCTTCAGAGAGAGGGACGTATCTCATTTCCAGATTGTAATATGATATTTTGATAGATGAATAAAAGACTACTTTGAGCATCCTTCTCTAGCCTTCTCGTTTCAGGGGAATCTTGTGAGAAGGGAGGGCCCACCTTCTTCACAAGATTCACCCGTTAGTTTTAGAGTGTGTTAGTGAAATTTATGTTTATGCCTTGATTAACTTTTGTCTGCTGAAACATTACTTTTAATGAATTCTGCTTTGTTGAAACACTACTGAACTCTGTCTGTTAAAAACTTTAGTTTATTGAATGTTACATTATTTTCACGAAGTTCATAATCCTTTTCATTAGCAATCTTGTGTGATGATTTTATGAGGTTTTCTAGCCAGAGACTGGGTTAAGGTTTCCTTCTTATAAAGGAAGGAATCAGAAGGTCTTGTTCTCTGTAGATTTCAATTATTTCTGCAAGTGTGCTAGCCAGAGACTGGGTTAAAGGTTCCTTCTTAGAAAGGAAGGGATCAGAAGGTCCTGTTCTCTGTAGATTTCAATTATTTCTGCAAGTGTGCTAGCTAGAGACTGGGTTAAAGGTTCCTGCTTAGAAAGGAAGGGATCAGAAGGTCCTGTTTTCTGTAGATTTCAATTATTTCTGCAAGTGTGCTAGCTAGAGATCGGGTTAAGGGTTCTTGCTTAGAAAGGAAGGGATCAGAAGGTCCTGTTCTCTGTAGATTTCAGTTACTTTTCACAAGTGTGCTAATCAGAAATAGGGCTAAGGGTTCCTTCTTAGAAAGGAAGGAATTAGATGGCCTTGTTCTTTGCTAGGTAGAGTTAGCCTTCTCTGCATTGCTGTTTTCATGAAAGTGTGTTAATCAAAAATAAGGTGCTGAAGTTTCTGCTTGGGAGTAAGGGTCCTATTTTCTGGTTACAGAATAGTCGTTCTTTCCTCTTGCAATTGTTATTTTAAATGTAATCCAAGATTCTTTAGATTAATCCTTAAGGATCTGCAATAGGTAGGTTGCTTTCTTGTAATTCAAGTCAGAACTTCAGTTCATTCAAGGCAAGTGTGATTAATATAGTTTCCTTTACTACAACTCTAAGTTGCTTTTGGAATTGAGCATATATAGTGCGTGGTTATCTTTGAAATAAACATACTTCCCTGGGTTGACAATTTATGTATCACTGGATTGTTTGAATTAATTAAGCAATTAAAGTGACCAACAGAAGTATGCAACCTTTGACATCTTGAGAGTAACTAACAAATATGCACAGACTCACTTTTAAGCTGCAATGCTTTCCTTTTCTCATGAGGAATGTGAGCCCATGCTACACTGCCAAATACATGGAAATGACTTACATTTGGCTTAATTTTAGTCCATGCTTCTTTTGGTGTTATATTTTTAAGAGCCTTTGTGGGAGTGTGATTTACTATGTAATTTTGAAAATTAATGACTTCCGCCCAATACTTTAGACTTAATCCCTTATATTGGATCATACAATTAGCCATTTCTTTTAACATGCAATTCTTTATCTCAACAACACCATTTTTTTGTGGTGTATATGGAACAATGTGCTGCATTTGGATGCACTCTCTAGTGTAGTAACTTGTAAAATTATTCTTCACATATTTGTCTCCATTATTTGTTCTTAATCTTTGAATTTGATGTCAAGATTGCTTTTCTACAAGGGCCTTGTAGGCAAAGAACTTGTCAAAAAATTCACTCTTAAGTATTAAGAAGTATACCCAAGTTCGGCCAAAATAGTCATCAATGAAAGTTAATAAATACTTGCACCGAGATAAACAAGGAGAAGAAAGTGGACCACACAAGTCATTGTGAACAAGCTGCAAAGGGGTCGAGGCATGCCAAGAGACATGTTTGTCAAAACCGCCTCGATGATGTTTTCCGAGAACACAACTGACACAAACACCATCTCTGCATGAAACAAGAGGAAGACTAGTCACCATATGTTGATTACATAGTTGTTGTAATGAGCGATAGTTTAGATGAGAAAACCTCTCATGCAAAAGTTTGCTCAAGTCATCGCTATGAGCAACAAAAATGGATGGAAAATATGATGACCCAAAGTTGTCAAACTTGTACAACCTAGTAATATCATCAAAAATTCCACTTGCAAGAACATGCTTAGGATCTTTTAGATCCTTGATTACAACAACAAGAGGAATACTAGTCACTATCTATTGATTACATAGTTGCTGCAATGAGTGATAGTTTAATGCAAAAGAAAAATTTATAGAGAGATTTTACAAGATAGTTTCTCACAATTGATCATTGGTAAATGACCCTCTATGCTCTTTAAATAGAGATCATGGACCAATTAGGTGTGTTAGCACTGAGAGTTACCCTTAGATTGCAAGAGGATAAGCCCAATACCCATAAAAAGATTTATGAATGTAAATTTGTGACAAAGGGTCAAATGGGAAAAACTCAGCATATGGATATTTCAACATAGAAATATGGGCTAGTATGAATAAGAAAATTAGGTTTTAATTAACTTCAGTCAGGGTTTTGAGGGTAAATATGAGCGGATGGAGGAATTGGTGAGAAAAATGAACTAGTCTGCTATGAGCATCAGGCCTTCTAACAACTAGGTGAAGAAAAACTCAGTCACAAGAAATTCTTGAAACTAAACTCAAAACACTGAAAATGTTTATAGTGCTGCAAAAATCAACATCCATTAAAACACAACTATGACAACTCATAAGGATCTTCCAATAATGAGCTTTCAAAGTAGAAAGAATCAAGGTGATGATAACCAAAATTTCTTAGGTCCAATACATAAAAACATGCAGATCTCTGCTAAGTAAAAATATTACATCATAGGGAGCTCTACTCTACCCCTCTCTCACCCGAAAAAACATTTTTCTAAGGTATTTATAACAAAAACAGTAGACCAGAACTTCATATGTGAGCTGGCCTCTCTAGCCTGGGATTATCCACAAAAAAATCCTAATCTAACATATGTATAGGTGGATCTAAAATACTGCTAGAACGAGGGAGCTGTTGGTAACAATTCTAACAGAAATAATTGTCATGAAGTGCTATCGCTTGGGCACATTTACTCTACTTATTATTCCTTCATGTTGATTCCTTTTCCATCTGTGCCTTTGGATAACTGTGTTGGGAAACATCTTGTATTCGAAAGCGAATGGTGGCACTAGTAATTTGCCAACCTAACTCAATGCGGCTCTTTTATTGGAACATGTGTCTACTAGATGATCATGGGGGGAAGTTGGGACTGGTTATGAACTGGAGGACGTGGAAACAATGTCAAATAGGGAGAAGGGATTGAGTAAATGTAGATAGGTGGATGGTTTGTGGAAGAAAAGTGGCACAAGGTGAGAGGTGGAGTAGATATGTGGGAGGTGAAGTGTAGGGAGAAAAGTCAAAAGGTGGGCGACGTGGTAGGCGGGAGGGCGAGAAGTTAGAGTGAGTGGAGGATAGGTGTATGCAGGAGCGTGAGTGGTATGGAGTGGGGGATGAGTGGGATTCCAAAGGGGGGATAGGTGGTAAGTGGAAATAGGAGGGGGGGGGGGGGNCGGACCCCCCCACCATTAAAGGTCGAACGGTCGGGGGGGGGGGTCGAAATGCATTGAGGACCGCTGATATATGATGCGATATATGTCCCTGCTATCAATATGTGCGAGAATTACCCGCTACATGACAAAAATTCTTTTCCTTTTGAAACTTTGGTTAAAATAATATGTGCGGGTGATGAACTTTATCAAATAGTGCACCATTTAATATTTTTACATACTTCTTTAGGAGAAAAACATTTAACTTTTCCCATGACAAATTTATGTGATAGCAAGGTGTTAAGCCACGGATCAATGTAGCCATTAAGATTGAGGAGAATATGATTCGTCGCATCACTCTATGTCGGGAACATATTATGACCGTCAGATTTCCTAACTACAAATGCATACTATTTCATACTAAAGAAACACACTTTTACCTAACGACACATTAGACCAAGTTGATTTTAACTAACTCCTAAGTGTCTAAATATCCTAACATCCTCCCTTAAGAACAACTTTGGATAGAATTGAAGGATTTACAAAGGTGACACAATAGGATAAGGAAGGAGGCATTAGAGCCTTTTTTTTCACGTGGTAAAACCCCTATGGGGACCATGACCCCAACCAATGTGGCCACTTGGAGCAATTTATTAATGCAAAAGAAAAATTTATAGAGAGATTTTACAAGAGATATTCTCACAATCAATCATAAACAAATGACCCTCCATGCTCTTTAAATATAGATCATGGACCAATCAAACATTAAGCCATAGATTAATGTAGTGGTTAAGATCGAAGAAAATATGATCCGTTGGATCACTCTATGTTGGGAACATATCATGACCGTCAGATTTCCTAATTACAAATGAATACTAAAGAAACACACTAAGAAACACACTTTTACCTAATGACACATTAAACCAAGTTGATCTTAACTAACTCCTAAATGTCTAAATATCCTAACATTGTACAACTAAATGCTTTAAATAGTTTGAAATCCATCCAAAGAACACCCAAATCCTCGCCAATTGGTTTATTTCTGACAAACCAACTTACATGTAGACATACCACCTTCCTTCCCATAACAAAGGATGGGATAAATTTATTTACCATTTAAACTTTACACACAGCTTATTCATAAGCCTACTTATAGAGATGTCTATTTTGTTATGCAATAAATTTTGTTACCATTTAGGTAGCTCCACACAACCAACATAAAGAGGGTCAAGCAATTGGCTCTGCAAGGGTTTATATATAATTCTACACATAAATGTAGACTACTCTCTCTGGAAATGTTTTCTTCATTTATACGACTATCTTTGAATGGCACAAGTCAATAAGAAAATAAAATAAAAGAAACAAACAATAAATACTAAAAGTAATGTAAAATAATAAAGAAGTAGAAGGAAATTTTTTGTATGTATCATGTGAACCTTCTATTTTAAAAAGAAAAAAAATGGTTTTTGTACTTTAATGAACATTCATTGTGAAGATGCTTGGTAAATTCACATGGATTAGAAAGCTTCAAACTGTTTTATCTTTGGATCATTATCTATGGATACAATTGTGGTAGACTGTAGACCTGCTATATTTTTTAAGTGACCCCTTAACTAATCACTTTATAATTAGGCTCACACCAAAATAACATGCATAATTATACCATTATATTTAGTCTTGGTCTCCAATGATCCATTACTACTCTACACAAAAGAGGTTCTTGTTTACTTCATGTTGTAATCTAGGGGAAAGTAGGGAGAGCTACTAGTAGTCCTTACATAAGAAACATAGAATATACATGAATATAGATATAGACAAATACATACACAAGTAGTGAGAGCCCAAATATCTATATTTATTAAAGGATATATCAATGCAGTACAATGTTTACAATCTCTCACACAACCCTCTAGGGTCTCTATGTGCTTGTATTTTTATACTTTTATATATATAGTTACTAAGAAGTTGTAACTACTTAATTTCCTGGGTTGGTTGGTTATCAGATACTTTGATCGACTTACATTTCCAACTACGTCGGTCAATCAACTATTTCTTAGTCGACTGGCGGGCCTAGTTGACAGAGTCGACTAGCCCCTACAACATCTCTCCCCACCTCAATTCATTGATCATCCTGAGCAAGGGGGGAGTATACATAATTATCTTTACAAAACTTGATTACAATATTAAGAAATAGAAATATGGAGAGAAGAAAAAGTTTCCATGAGGAGATGTGCATGAATAGACCGTGCAGTAAGATGGGTAGGCATAGAAGTGAGGGAACCACCTATTTTCCATGGAATAAACGACCAGGAAAAATTGTTGACACAATATGAAGACGCAGTTTTAGAGAATCAGAGACTGTTAGCACTTGATATAGCACTAAAGGCCACACCTTCAAGATGGTGGGGCATGCACAAAGAGACAATCACAGATTGGTACCAATGTAAGAGGTTACTGCGCATCAGGCTCAATGAAGAACAAAAAAACAACAAACAACAGAGGTATGATGGACAAGGAGCACTAGAAAAACACTTGGAGAAGTGTTGAACACTGTGGAAAATGACACCCCCAAAAGAATGGCCTCATTATTTTATACACACTCTGGATGGCATACCAGCGAATTGGTATACAGACCAAGAATTGCGCAAAGGAACTGCGACCTAGACGATATTGAAACATAATTTTACAGTCACTTTCTCATTTGAGCATGAGAACCCCAACATCAATGCAGCTTTGAAACATACTAGAGGAGTGATATTCATCAAGGAACCAGAAGTCGAGCTCATAATAGAAGAACAACATCGGAACAAACAGATGGTTAAGGAGTTGTTGTCATGTTACCATGTGTAGGAGGAAGCACCCGATGAAGATGATCCGTGCGATATTCATATAAAAGAAGAAAAAGGTGAGAGAGAGGTGGAGGGACCACCCATAGAATCAAAATTTATTTCCGCGTTGATCAAGGTAAATAAAATTAACATTGGGATCGCTGAAAATCCCAAAATGACCAGTATTGGAGATTACCGGGATGAGCAGACAGTGGAAAGCATAACAGATTTGTTGTGTCAGTATAGTGACATGTTTCCCACAACATTTATAGAAATGCAGGGTATAGCATGAGAGCTAGGATAGATGAATATACCACTTAGACCTGAAGCGAGACCGATCAGAGAGTGACCATATAGACTGAACCCAATATACAAGCATAAATTCAAAGATGAGATCGACAGGATGCTCGAAGCTGGCATCATAGAACCAGTCGAAGAGTCAGAATGGATAAGCCTGATGGTCGTTCAGAACAAGAAACAAGGAGGAATAAGGATATGCATCGACTTGAGGAAGTTGAACAATGCATGCCTGCACGACCCGTTCCCTACACCTTTCACGGATGAAGTATTAGAGAACGTAGGAGGACATGAAGCTTAATCATTCATTGATGGATTCTCAGGCTACCATCATATTAAGATAGCATAGGAGGACAGATACAAAACCACATTTGCGACAGAATGGGGATTCTACCATTATATAGTCATGTCGTTTGGACTGAAGAATGCACCAACAATATTTTCCAGAGTAGTCATCACCGCATTTAAGGAATTCATCCATGAGTTTCTCGAAGTATACCTAGATGACTGGATAGTTTACAGTTTGTTGAAAGATCATGTAGAAGTCTTATGACTGATGTTAGAAATATGTAAGTAGTGCCATATATCATTGAACATAAAGAAATGCATATTCGGAACACCGATTGGGATACTATTGGGCCATATCGTATGCAAACATGGTTTATTAGTAGATCCTACAAAGATTGCAATAATTGTTAACTTACCACCACCCAAAATAGTCCGTCGACTAAGAGCGATGTTGGGACACACAAGATATTGCAAGAAATTTATCAAAAGGTACGCGCAGATTATTGCACCAATGGAAAAAATGTTAAGAAAAGATACAAAGTTTCAATGGAACGATGACTTCCAACACGGTTTGGATACCTTGAAGGAAAATATGGTCACCGTGCCCATATATTTTTTCCAGATTGGGAGAAGACATTTCACGTGCATGTAGATGCATCAACCATAACACTTGGAGCTATTTTGATGCAGCCAAGAGCAGGAGACTTGGATCACCCGATAGCATTCGCAAGAAGAAAGTTATCAGAATCAGAATAGAACTATAACACTACATAAAGGGAAGGCATATCTATGGTATACTCACTATAGAAATTCAAACATTATTTATTGCGGAAACACTTTAAGATGTTCACAAATCATTCATCCCTGAAATACCTAGTCAACAAGCCAGTATTTGGGGGGAGAATCTGTCGATGGTTACTACTATTTCAAGAATTTGAATTTGAAGCAATAGTTAAGCCAGGAAAATTGAACGTAGGACCTGACCACTTATCTAGGGTCACGAATGGAGAAGAGCCTACGAACTTAGAAGACAACTTTCCAGATGCACAACTATTTTCGGTACAGATCCCTGACGATTACTTTGTAGATATTATGCAGTACTTGAGCATAGGTACTGCGCCGCAAGATTATAGTACCACGTAGAAGAAAAACCTAGTAGTCCACGTAGCAGACTATCAACTGATTGTAGGACACTTATACAAGATGGGTGTAGATAACATATTGCAAAGATACATGTTAGAACATGAAATACCAAGAGTTTTAGCAGAAGCCCATGAGGGAATAGCAGGAGGGAATTATGCAGGCAAAGCTACTACACAGAAGGTATTGCACGCAGGACTATGGTGGCCAACGATTCACAGAGACTCAAAGGAGTACTGTCAAAGATGCGATGTCTGTCAAAGGGTAGGTAAACCCAACAGAAGAGACGAGATGCCATTACGACCACAAGTAACATTGCAAACATTCGACAAGTGGGAAATAGACTTTGTGAGACCAATCAACCCACCAACAAAAAGAATAGGGTCTAGTTACATTATCAGCAAGACAGAGTACCTAACAAGATGGGCGGAAGCTGCACTAGTGAAGGATTGCAGTGCAAAAACAACATCACACTTTTTATTTGAACACATGATCACTAGATTTGGGTGCCCAAGAGTTATGATGAGCGACCAAGGCACACACTTCATAAACAGTACTATCAACACTATGACTGAAGAGTTTGAAGTCCATCATTAGAAGATCACATCGTATGATCCACAGGAAAATGGCATAGTGGAAGCATTTAACAAAATCTTGGAGAATGCGCTGACAAAGATCTGCAACGTCAACAGGGACAACTGGGACCTTAAAGTACCAGCAGTATTATGGGCCTACAAGACTACGTGAAAAAATATGATAGGGCACACACCATTTAAACTGGTCTATGGCCAAGAAACAATAGTGCCATTAGAGTTCTTAGTACCAAGCTTGCATGTAGCAGCAATCACACATATGATGGAACGAGGCACCGTATAGGAGTGACTAAATCAGCTGCTAACCATGGAGGAAGACTGGATCTTAGAAGGATTCCACCAACAAGTTCAGAAAGCAAGGGACAAAGCTTGACATGATAGACACATCAAGAAGAAATCTTTCAAGGAAGGATATCTAGTATTGATGTATGACAACAAATCGTTTCAACACCCAGGAAAGATAAGAATGCATTGGATTGGACCATACAAAGTCAAATCTGTCACATATGGAGGAGATGTACAGTTGAAAGACTTATCAGGTGCAAAATTCAGAGGAATGATCAATGGGAGCCGACTGAAGTTGTACAAGGATAGTCAACCACCCACCGCGTAGTAAAAAAAAACAAAAAAGAAAAAAAATAAAAAAATATGTAAATACATAAAAAAGAAACAACAGAAAGATAGTGCACTAGAAGAAGAAAGAGCACACATAATTAGCAACACAAAATCGACGACGAGAAGGAAAACGGTCATGTCAAAAGGAAAAAAAGAGGGAAAAGGAAAGTCGGCAAAAGAGTACGACAAGACAACGTTAGGTGGAATGGAAGGCCGGAAAGGACTGATGGGACGCCACATTAATTGCGCCAACTAGAGTCGACATAGTAGAAGTAATGGCAAGAATGAAACCACTAGAGGTGCATTGAACCCACAATCAAGGTGCGTTAAACCCATAATTAAGGAAGCGTTCTCGACAAGCTTCATGGGAAGCCCATAAAACACACGAACACGGGAACACACAGTCTATTTGTGAAAAGAGAGAAGACAAAGAGAGATAGAGGATACAACGCACAGAGTGAGTCCACAGAGGTCACATAAACCATTCAATCCCAACAAACGTTCGACAGTCAATGAAATGGCACCACCAAAGCAAGCAAAAAGAGCCAAAGTGCTAGACCAACCAGGGTCAAAACCAAGTCACAAGGACAGTTGGAAGAGGATGAACAATAACCGCCAGAGATCATCAATGTCGACAAAATCCCATCTCCAGAGATATTACTAGTACTCCCCACGTTGATACTGGAAGAAATCCAACAACCAATGACAGAGGGCATGAATGTAGATATGCCTACAAAGATACAAGAACCACATAAATAGGACGCAGAAACCCTAAAGGAGGTGCAACCAGAGAATGCTGAAGTAGCTCTGAGAGTCAATGGAGTGACGTCGAATCTGGAAGAAGAAGTTGAGCTAGACGAGTCTCAAACAACTATATCAGATCACCCACCGGAAGGAATGGTAGGATATTTCACAAATCGACCAGAATGGTATTATGAAGAACAACCAGAAGCCACTGGAACTTCGAGCTAGCCACCACCACCAAATAAATACAAACATTAGGTACCAATCTCACCTCGCAAGAAACTTGCTGCACAAATCATTCTACCGCGTATACTAGAGGGGGTATAGGTGGGACCAGATCTGCTGGGTCATATATAGAAGCTCAAATACTCAGACCACGATGTAGAAGACACAAACAAGTTTCTGGAACTTGCAAAGAGGGTATTCATGCAGACTGTGGGAAGAGATCCGGTTGGGGAATCGATCGATCAGCCACTCCAATGGGAAAATGGGTTGGAGAAGACATGAATTTTAGTTCTGCTGTGTTAGAATATGAAAGAAGTGATCGTTTTACCATTGAGAATATCTCTATTGTCACCCAACCATAGGCCGAAGACACCCTTCGAGCACCTTAACCTTGACAGAGAATCACTCTAGAAGAAAACCCTAGGCTAGATATCCAAACAAAGAGTAGCGCTCCTTTCCCCAAGGATAGCACACCAACAAGAGCTGATCAGATAGTCCAAATCCTAGCCAAGAGATATTTCAAGCCAAAACGTCACTGCTAGCTGCAGTAGCTGCACCGACAGCTCTCCTCCAAACCTGTGCACAACTGTAGTGCGCACAAGTGCTGCTCTTCAATTCTAAGACTGTCTGTTTAGTATATTATTATTTCCTCTGGCCAACTTCTTCTCTTGGAGGCTAATAACCTAATATAAATTATCTTCTTGAGACAACAAGTCTTATAGGGTTATTAGCGAACTCATTAGGGTTTCTTCTTGCTTCCCAGAGTATTCTATCCTTGTCAGGTTTACACATGGAGGTAAATACCTCCTGCAACTACCATAATATCAACACTCCCTCCTAGCTAGGGAGGTATTATAGGTAATGGTCTTGAGCACAAAACATACCATTTACCCGGTAGCATCAACATAGTTATGTAGACTAGATCATGAGCACCATCATCAACATCAACTCCATCATCTCTTGAAACCATACTCTATCTGAATAATCAGACATGATGCTCACTCCACAGAGTGATACACGAGCCATTCTTCTAATCTAGAAGAGTAAATGTTCTGAACCATTTTCTATTTGGAAAATCTCTATTCATCATTCATCTGGCTGATAATTATTTCCAATAAACTGCTTGATAGTCTTCAAGGCAATCAGAACAAGATAGAACACAACTGTGTCTATCCATAGTAGTACATAACTACAATCCAGTGGTACACTACCACACGAAGTAACAAACAAGTACTTGATCAGTAACGTATAGTCACGAATAGTGGAACACATCCACCACAATAGTATACATATACTGTCATACAATCTTCATAACAATCATCTGATATCAAGCTGCATAGAAACAATGTTATGATATAAACTGAATCATCTAGGCCAATCTTTCATTCACATCTGTGAGATCTGAAAGAATATCTTCCCTCAAAGTAGAACAATGAGATATCTGGACTATTCTTCTCAAGCAAGGAAGAATAACTGTCCTGTTTTCTGAACCTGGCCCATTCCCCACCCTGGGCCATTCTTCCTACACTAATCAATGTGCACCCTGGAGAGAATGTATAAACCCTAAGGAATGCATGTCCCTGATTGCTGAGCCTAGACCATTCCCCACCCTGGGCCATTCTTCCTACAATAATCAAAGTTCACCCTGGAGAGAATGTATAAACCCTAAGGAATGATTGTCCGGACCATTTCCTCTGTTAACCACAAGAGGAAAAGACTATCCTATATCAACCTCAAAAACGGACCATTCCTCATGTTAACCACAATGAGAAATCGCCGTCTGGTGAGGTGGGCCAGTCTTCTTGAGTAACCCTCAAGAAGAGAGACTGCCCTAGACCACTCCCCATGTTAACCATAATGGGAAGTCGTTGTCTATGATACATCAACAATCTGGACCATTTCACATGTTAACCACAATGGGAAATCGTTGTCTGTCATAAATCTCAATCCACTTTCCGAACAGGAAAGAATCTGTCCAAATTGGACCATTTTTCATTGAATGTCTTCAATAATATTTTCAGTGCTCCCTCCCAACCTGGGATTCATCTCTTCCTTTTTCAATAAGGAATTTGTCTCCACGAGCTCCAACTTGAGTACGCAAAATCTTTCATCTTTTACCAAAATGTCTGCTTATCTTCTCATCTATGGAGATATGTATTGGAGAACCACTTTATCCTTTCTGGACTTCATCACGGACAATGTAATGCTTGATTTCAAATGTACTTCGGTCTGGAACACTAGTTTTTCTCTGAAGGCTTCATGTAGCTATGATCAATAGAGTATATCATTGTTGGAAAACTGGAACATATCCATGTGACACTTCTTCTATCATCATGAGATCTGATCTGCTGAGTAATCATCTTGATACAATATCTCTATTATAGAAAATATTTACCGCACTTCTGTTGTGCACTGGAGTTTCTCCACCACGTTGTCTTCTTCTGTCTGCATGCAAGGGTCTCTTTCTGGTATGCCTCAACGTCTTGAGGTTGCTCTTCATATGCTCTTTATTCAATTTCTCTAGAGAACATTCTTTGTGTTCATATGATGTAGAACTCCAACTCATGGATGTTGCGGATGATATAATGACTCATGTAGAGATAAGTTTGGTTTATTGGAACAAGTAATCATCATAGTATTCTCCCTCCATCTGGGAGAACCTCTAGTTCTAGATCTCGCAATGATTTCATTCATAAGTCTTCCATACACTGTTATTTATCACGACTTTTAGTTCTTCTGCTTGATTTCTTTTAGTGAGTTCATATTAGGCTGGTAATCTTGTGATTCTTGATACAATGACTGGTTGTTCTGGTTTCTCTTTCTTTCTTGGAATCTTCATGTTCTTATTCATGTTTTTCTTTAGCTCTTGGGTCCATGGAGTTTCTTATAGATTCCATGCCCTAGAGATTCCACTTCTTCCTTTCATCGTAGGATCATAGATCTGGATGGACAACCAGGGATACTTTAAGGCTTCTCTTTGAAGAAGACTTCTTCTTAGATTGAACTGAACACATACTGTCTTTCATGGTTACTACCATGGATATATACTTCATCATCTTCAATGGATCATAGGGTTAGCTCCCTCCTAATCCTTGCTTCATGTAAGAGTGCATATAATCGGATCCCTCCGTCTAACAAAGTCCACGCTTCCGTCTTGTTGTCTTCTACAAAACATCATAAGTCTTTTTCCAATTTCCTCTTGATTGCTGACTTCTTTCTGTCTTTGCTTCTTCTAAGTCTCTTCATGATTGATTTGACTTATCTTGCAATAGCTTCCACATGATTTGTATTTCATCCTTTCATGTGTATTATCTAATGATATCTATTCTTATCCTGTTGTTCTTCCAAAGGCATATTTCTTCTTGGAACACATTATCTTTCAAGAGATAGATATACAAGATATGTACAGAGACGATGCAAACAAGATATGTACAAGAAATAAGAAGAGTTTTGTTACCTTTAGAAGAACAAGTCTCTTCCATCCTACTTAGTCTTCTTTGTAGGTTCCTTTTCTTCGGCAATTGATGCTTCATGTTTCTCCTTCCTCTTCTTTAGCTTGGGACAATGATTCTTGTAGTGACCATACTTTCGACAGTTGAAGCATTGTACTTATGAAATGTATTTCTCTTGATTTGGCTTCCTCCTTGAACCAAACTTCCTTTTGTTCCTGAAGTTCTTGAATCTTGCTATGAAGGCTTGATCATCGTACTTATTTTGGGGTTTCTCTTTTTCATTGATCCTTGATTCTTCTTGATCACAACAAGTCCAAAGTTCTTCAAATGTCTGATACTCCTTTCTTGTGTTCATGCTTGTGGCAAATGCATCCCACGTCTTGGGAAGACCATTGAGTATTATGTTTACCAACTCCTTCTCTGAGATGATCTCTTCAATAGATTTTAGTTGATCTCTTAACTGAGAATTTCTCACAAAGTATGATGTTATGTTGTCATCATCATTCATCTTCATGTCACGGAGCTCATTCTTCAGACTCATTACTTGTCCAATGTTTCTGACCGAGAAGAGATTTGTTAGGGAATCGTACATATTCTTTGATGAGTCAATATGGGAGATGTAGGGTATCAAGTGGTATTTTATAGATTCTACTATGATTCTCATGGAATTGATGTCACTGTATTTGAACTTCTCCATAGCTGCAATGTTCTTCGGTTCCTTCTCTTTTCCTTTCACGATCTTTCCTTTCACGATATCCAACACTTTATTCTTGGCAAGGATGAGGTCAATCCTTGTCTTCCATGCTCTGAAGTTAGAAGCTCCATCTAACTTGTTCTCTAACTTCATAGAGTAAGTCATGGCTGCTCTTACTTGGTCAAACCCTAGATTTGACCACAAACTCAAACTTGACGTCTTGGCTTGCTGAGAGTATTGGGAGATGCAATAGGCTAGGGTGCACTGATATGTCCTGAGATTAGGTCAATCCCTTCACTTAAGGTGCCTCAACAAGAGGATTAGGGTTTCTGCAACTGCTCCTGCTATTAACCCTAGCGACAATTCCTAAGCGAGCTCAATATCCTAGCGGCTATGTTTCCTTCCAGCGTTTAGACTGAATGAAGGAGGTGTGGGTCCATAACCTATTAGAATATGAATGAAGTGCTCATTTTACCATTGACAATATCTCTAATGTCACCCAACCATAGGCTGAAGCCACCCTCCGAGCACCTTAACCTTGACAAAGAATCACTCCGGAAGCAAACCCTAGGCTAGATAGCCAAACAAAGGGTAGCGCTCCTTTCCCCAAGGATAGCGCACCAACAAGAGCTGATTAGATAGTCCAAACCCTAGCCAAGATATATTCCAAGCCAAAATGTCACTGCTAGCTGCAGCAGCTGCACCGACATCTCTCCTTCAAACTTGTGCACAAAACTGGGCACTGCAGTGTGCACAAGTGATGCTCTGCAATTCTGAGATTGCCTGTTCAATATATTATTATTTATTCTGGCCGACTTCTTCTCTTGGAGGCTAATAACCTAATATAAATTATCTTCTTGAGCTGACAAGTCTTCTAGGGTTATTAGCCAACTCATTAGGGTTTCTTCTTGCTTCCCAGAGTATTCTATCCTTGTCAGGTTTAAACGTGGAGGTAAATACCTCCCGCAACTACCATAATATCAACATGCTGGACATAGCCAAACAAAGGTTAGTGCTCCTTTCCCCAAGGATAATGCACCAACAAGAGCTGATTAGATAGTCCAAACCCTAGCCAAGATATATTCCAAGCCAAAATGTCACTGCTAGCTGCAGCAGCTACACCGACATCTCTCCTTCAAACCTGTGCACAAAACTGGGCACTGCAGTGTGCACAAGTGATGCTCTACAATTCTGAGACTGCCTGTTTAGTATATTATTATTTATTCTGGCTGACTTCTTCTCTTGGAGGCTAATAACCTAATATAAATTATCTTCTTGAGCTGACAAGTCTTCTAGGGTTATTAGCCAACTCATTAGGGTTTATTCTTGCTTCCCGGAGTATTCTATCCTTGTCAGGTTTAAACATGGAGGTAAATACCTCCTGCAACTACCATAATATCAACATGCTGGACATACCACATTTTGGCAGGTTCCAGTATGCAAAAACGTGCATCAAACAACTGTTAGCAGTCACACATGGAGGAGACATCTAGTTGGACAAGCTCGTCTCCATAGAGGTTGAGTTGATTGCAAAAATAATAGGTTTACTATCTCGGGGTATGGATCCCACGCAGTTTCTTGATGAAAAATCCAAGGAGAAAGCGTTAGCGAAAGAAATGAAGAAGAAGTATGGTACCGATAAGGGGACATGGGGGATCGTTATCAAGAGGATCAACGATGCCGTAACACAATTGGGCTCGAAAATCTTAGCCTGCAAGCTGCTAAGAAAATAACACAGGGAGGAAGTGTCGGCTGGAGTTGTCACAGTGGCAACTCAGTGCGCAGAGGGAACCATAGTGATCTGGGAACCGTACCTCTTGAACTTGTTCCTGGATGACTGCAATGATGCGTAGGACCTAGGAACAGAGTTTCACTATTCATGGTTGATCACGTTAATAACCTTTATGGGATAGAGGTAACCAAGGTATGTAACTTTTTGTACCAAACCCAAACCGAATTAGGGAGCAAGAGGGAGAACGAGATTGTATTTGAAGGATACCTATGCGACCTGCAGGAAGCCATCAACAAAATGTGGAGAATAACACCATAGGTTGTCGCGCGGTATGGGGATAACGCCAATTTTAGAGCCACATGAAATACAATGTGGAGATACAGGTGCGAAAGGATCCCGATAAACAATGGCCGCAGATGCACTATTGTATCAAAGAAGGAGAAATTGACATAGTAGTTAAAGACTAGGAAGATGAATGGAGGATTCCAATCCTCACACAGGAGTTGCTCGAAATAAAATTAGAAGAAGAGGCAGGGAAGGAAGGAATGCATCCTTAGGAAATCCAGGTGCCCAAGAAACGAAGTATGGGCCAGCCAACAACAATGGAGACAAACTAAGGCACAACGAAGATGGGGAACCAGAAGGGGGAGAAGGGGAATACACAGCCGGCCAAAAAGAAGCAAAAGCAGACCGAGGCCACACAAGGGACCACAGTAAGTCCCAATCCCCAGGAAACATGGGGGAGTAAGAAACTAGCCACGCAGATCGGAGGAGCGCGCAAGAAATCAAAGGCGCAAATGCTACCTCTAGAATATGCGACCATAGATGATGATGGGGAGATGATAGCCCAAATGATCCAGGATTTTCTAGTTGAGGACTTTGACCATGCTACACACCACAGGGACAAGATTCAACATGAGCTAGTAGAAATGCGAAAGTTCCTCAAGAAATTCGGGGAAGTACAGATAGCAAGCAGCAGCAGGGGAACAGAGCCATCACCACCATAGACAGAGGAAAGAGTGGAAGAAGAAGAATGATATCCAGTGAACTCATTACCGCACCCGAACACAACATTCCAAATCACACCCAGTATGCTGCACATGGACGAGATCATGGGATAGACACCATTGAAGGACTTAAGCCATATCCAACTGGTGTTGACGCGGATGCCGACCAGGGATTTACACAAGTTACAGGTTAGCATAAACCACAAGGTACAGTCTCACGCACATAAAGACTTAGTCGAATTGTAGAAAGGAGAAAAGAAGCGGGACACATTGGAAATAGTCTATGTGCAGGTTAAATATGAGACCCAGAAGGAAAGGGAGCACATAAAAGGATTGGAACATAAAGTGGTAGGAAATTACGAGAAGATTCCATAGGCCACATAGAGAGATGAAATGACAACAACAAAAAAGATTGAGCAGGTTGCACAGGCAATCGATCAATATCAGAAGGAGATCGAGAATCTCCAAGAACAACTCACACCAACCACTCCACCAGCAGTGAAGGAGCAAAGGAAGTAGGAAGTAACAACACAGCTGCAGGAAATAGAGCAGTAGGCCAGCACAATAGCTGACTTGTTTGATAAAGCAACGCAACTTTGGGAAAAGTTGGAGGACGATCAGCAGGTCCAAAAATGGGACAAGGAGGAATAAAGGATCAACACAGTGATCTGAGACCTCAATCAGAGGCAAAAGAAAATTCCAATCACATAATGCATCAAAGGGGCATAGGACATGAATAAATTGCAGGTAGAACTTACCACTACGCAAGAGCAGAAAAATGAGAGGCAGGCTCAAATGGAACAATTGCAGGAGCGGGGAGAAGAATTCCTAGAACAAGCAGAGAAATCCAAGACACGTATAGCATAGAACCAAACAGAGTGCATGGAATTGATTATCAACAAAATTGTAGTCCAGGTAGTGGACACAATCAAGGAGAAGACTGCGCAGGTGTAGACACGGGCAACAAAGATTAACGAAAAGTTCTAGACGATCACCAAGGAGATCAGGGAAGCCCAAAAAGGTTAGGTGGCTTGGGATGAGCCACATGTCAATGTTGGGGGCCTATTGGCAGCAGTTCAAAGTAGAAAGAAAGACATTTTTGGGAAAGAAAGCACGCATGAGGAAAGAGACATCTGGAAGGGAGAACAACACATGCGCATGCATGGAAGACCTAACGAAGTTAGGGTTAAGGTTTTGTTAATGTATTTTAATGATCGAAGATCCAGAAAATGTATAAATACAGATACTTAGGTATTGTAGGGGGTTCGATATTATTGTTTGGATATTATTGTTGGTTAGTCCGTATTTTGAGAAATAAATCGTTATTGTAAGAAACGTTGTAGTAGCAAGTTGTAACACTGTGATATTTTGATGTATGATCCAATTTTGTAAGTTGTTGAGCTGGAGACGAGGAAGGAGGGTAGATCTTGAGGGTTATATCATAGGCTGAGGAGCCTGGTGTGATCTAGTCTGCCTCATATAGATCTTACCCAATGAGAAGAGTTGCAAGCACACGATGCTCTAGATGCAGAACTATTATAATAAAAGAGCGAAGAGCCAAATATTTGTGGATGTAGCCCAGGATGGGTTGAACCATGGTAATATCTATGTTGTGTGATGAGTACATGCATATCTTTAATGTCTTCAGTAGTTATGGTTATGTTGAATGAATGAGTTTCTATATTCCTCATTTATGCGCATTTAACAACATATTGCATTTACAAGTTAGAATAATGGCTCAATATACAATGCTCATATCTCACACTCAATGCTAGGCTGTAAACACATGAGTCTTACAGCCACCCATTAAAGCTATCTCAGGTGAGACTGCACAACGCATCCTATGCATTGTGTTTCCTTCTGGTTTACTAGGAAGGCCGATAGTTTTAGAGGCTTTGTTGGAAACCCGAAAGACATGAACCCTGGGTCAATAAGCTCAAATAGAATAGAAGAATAGTAACCAACAATGATTCACAAGTGTATGAATTGCAATAATGATTTTTGAAGAGTTAGAGAACTTCATGTGAGAGGAAATTTATGTTATTGCTGACCTGGGACACATGTGATCCTTGTTAGGTATTACTCATGGCGAATCCTGAATGATTGTTCGTATGTGTCAAGAGAATCTAGGGCTTGTTATGGGACAATCTTATGCAGTGGTCAATAATGCATCTGTTATTCTCGTCGGTCCATCCCTAAAACAAAGTAAATGCACTTTCTTTATGAGCATCGACGTTTCCTTGGTTGTTGTTTTCTTGAGTTCGACCGATGTGATATCCTCTATTAATGTGTGGTTGATACATGGGTCGATTTATTGTTTTTTTTAAATCGTTGGGTTTTTGCTGTCGGTGTGACTTAGTCGATGTTCCTAGTGACTTATGTGCTTGTCAAATTTTCTATGCCTCACTCAGTCTGTATGATATTGACATCTCTTGTACTCGCTTGATCCATGTTCCCTTGGTGTCGATATATCCTGATCACTTGATTGCATTTTCATCAGTATTTTCCTTAGGTAAGGTGATGGGGTGGCATGTCGTTCATATCTTCATCTACTTTGTCTCAGGCTCAACCAAGGACTTCTTCCTCTCTACATTGTCATGCTTTATTGATGCTTTGGTGGATCTTTAATACTTAAATTTTGTTTAACGGTTTCCTATACCTGAATTTTGTTTATAAAAATAAGAAGGGTTTATTTTCGTAAGTAAGTGATTAGTCTAATTTTTTCTGACTCTTACCTTAATGTCAGCTTTGCATCCATATTTGCAATTCCCTCTTAGATTTTTCCAACGAGGTTCTTTTCTTTTAAGTGTGATACCTTTTTATATGGGCACCATTAATTAATTTTTTGAATGGGTGTCCCAACAGTGTTCGGAGTTGGACTACTCAGAACGATCGAATATCTTTGACAACATAGGGACCAAGCCATGTTGTATCTAATTTTCTTGGTTTTCTTTCTAGACGACTATCATACAAAAAAACTAAATCTCCATTTTTTATATCTTTTTTCTTTATTTGTCGGTCGTGCCATGATTTTTTTTTTTTTTTTGCTTCTGGAACTCTTGATGGTGCATTACAATTATTCTTCCTTCCTCCATATTGTTCAGTCGATACAGTCATTCGTTCACACTTTTACTGTTGTCAAATTTTTCTACAGCTGCGACCCTGTCGGAGTTGGACTAGAAGTGCAAGGGAATAACAACTTCTTGTCCATAGACAAGATTGAATGGAGTCTGACCTGTCGATCATTTATATGTTGATATGTATGCCCACAATAGTGTATGAATCTTTTTGTCCCAATCGTCTTTGTCGATGCCGTAAATTTTTGTAAGTCCTTTGTGTAATGTTTTGTTAAAATATTCGACCACCCCATTTGCTTGTGGGTGATAGGAAGTTGTTCATCTATGGGTGATAGGAAGTTGTTGGTCTATGGTTGATTAAAAATTTTGCTAGAAGGATTTTAATTGTTTCATTCACGAAGTGTGTTCCCTGGTCGCTAATCAGTGTAAGAGGGCAACTGAACCTTGTAATTATATTCTCGTAGATGAATTTTACAATGACTTCTTTGGTACATGATTCTACTGGCTCAAATTCCACCCACTTAGTCACATATTATACATCATTGATAATATACTTAGCACTGGTTCTTCTTGCCCTCTGTGGAAAAGGCCCAATGAAATCAATGCCCAAATTTAGAATGCTTGATTAGGATTTACTAAACTTAGAGGCATTTCATTTTTCCATAGATGTTGCCCAAGCCTTTGACAACTATCGCACTTTATAACTTGATCCTGACAATATTTATTTAGAGTCGGCCACCATAGACCTTCTTGCAGTATCTTTCCAATTGTCGTGTCATCTTGGAAGTGGCCCCTAGCTAGTCCTGCGTGAGCCTAATTAATGACATCTTCCTTTTCATGTTCAAGAACACATCTCCTTATAACGTCATTGGTTCTCATTTTGTAGAGATACCCATCTATGATTGTGAAAGGTGCATATTTTAAGGATAGTACTTTTTTTTTTGTCGAGAGATCTGCTGGAGCCTTTCCTTCTTCTAAGAAATTTCCTATATCTTCTAAATCCTTCAGAGAAAGTTTGACTCTGAATAAATGTGCATATGGGAAGTCATCATTAATTCCTTTCAGGTCTTCTCCTATTTCAAGTCGTGAGAGGTGGTCGGGTCGGAAGTTATTTTTTCTAGGTCGTATGATTATGTCGAATTTGAACTCCTGAAATAAAGGTAACCAATGGAAAATATTTCCTTGGTGGATTGGTTTATTAAATAAGTATTTCAATGCTTGATGGTTTGTGAAAAATGTGAATGGATTAGAAAGTAGGTAGTGACGAAATTTCTATAAAGAAAATATCATTGATAGGGATTCTCTTTCCATGGTCGGGTAGTTTCTTTCTTCTTTGTTTAATTTCTAACTTGTGTATTCATTTGGATGATCGATTGTGTCATCGTATGGTTGTACTAGCACCGACCCGACATCAACATTGGAGGGATCGACATGTACATAAAACCTTCACGACCAATCAAGAAATTTTAGTACTGGTGCTTCGACCAACTTTTTCTTTAGGAATCCAAAGGATTCATGACAATATTGGCTCCATATAAACTCAATTTATTTTTGCAGAAGCTCATCCATTGGAAATGTGATGTCCGAGTACTGGCATATAAACTTTCTATAGTATCCAGTGTGTCCCATAAATATTTTGATTTATTTTTGGTTCACAAGTGGCTTTAAGTCAAGAATAATTTTAATCTTTCCCATGTCGACCTTTACTCCATCTTTACATACCACATGTCCTAGAAAGATTCCAATTGGTGTAGCGAATGTGCATTTCTTAATATTTAACGATATTTGGATTTTCCTGCATCATTCTAGCATGAGCCTAAGCCATTGTATATGATTTTTAAATAAGCTGTATATGGTCCAGTCTTCAAAGTAGACATCCATAATTTTTTATATATATTCTTGAAATTTTTTAACAACTATTCTCGAAAATACTGCTGGTGCATTCTTCATTCCAAATAACATGACTCTGTAGGTAAAAGATCTGAATTCTGAGACAAATATTGTCTTTGGTTGATATTATTTTTCTATGGGCACCTGATTATAACCTGAGAACTTATTGGTGAATGAGTAGCATTCATGGCCAACGAATCATTAATGATATCATCAATGAAGGGGGTAGGAAACAAATTAGTCCCAGTCAATTTGTTGAGTCCCCTCAAATCGACGAAAATTATGAACTTCTTGGGGTCATGTTTCTTCAGTTGCACCACCATGGGGCTTTCCCATTCTACTTTGTCGATTGGGTAAATGATACTTGCTTGCAACATACCTTCGATCTCTTTTTGGATGATCAACTTATGTTTTTGGGATAGTTTGTATGGTCATTTTTTAATTGGATTTTCTCCTGGAATGAGTTTGATCTTCATCTCTCCCATTTCTTCTACAATTCCTTTCAAGTCCTTGTAGTCACGAGAAAAAATGTCTTGATATTATTTTACGAACTTGACTATATCAACTATTTTCTTGTCTGTCCAATAATCACCTATTCGTACCATTTTTGGGCGATCTCCATTTGATATGTCGAATTCTTTTGTTTTAATTTCAGCCTCCATCCATTCTAGTGGTTGCTTCATCAAGATGATGTTTCCCCTCTTCTCTTTTTGTAAAACTTTCTGGGAAGTTGGGTTGTTCCTACTCTTCTTTTTGTTCTGTAGCTATGCTGAATATTGATTTCACTTGATTTTGTAGTGTTGCGTGGTCCTTTTTCCACTTAAATCTTTGTCCTGGGCACCATGTATTTTCCATGCCAAGTCTTCATGTCGTCGAGGCTTCCCTATTTTTTGTCAACACAAGATTGCATGTTGATGTCGATCCTAAATCCATCTTCATCTTCGATTTTTTATTTCTGTGCAGTTGGTGCTGGATTTTCTAAGAATTTTCTAATTTCTTGTGTTGCTTATTTCTGTTATTCCTCTTCTGGATTGAATTCAAAGTCTTGCAGAAAATTTTGTTTAATTTCTTCCCAATTTAATGTATGGCTGCAAGATTCTTCAATATTATACCATCTGTTTTGTATTTAGTCTAGAGTGCTTTGAAACATATGGGGCCATACCCTTTCATCTCTATAACCTATCCTTCACCATTCATTTTCGCATCGCTAAATATTCTCTACTGGATCATACCCCACCCTGAAAATGGGGATATCAACCACTTTGGATAGCTTTTGGTCTCCAAATCGTTCAAAGAAATATTTTGACATAGTCGTCCATGTTTGTAGCCCGGGGGAGTGTGTTTCCCACCATCTTGCAGCTCGGCCCGTGAAAGTTTCCACGAGGATCTACATTCTTCCTTCCTCTTCGAATGATTTCGACACTGCTTCGACATGTGTCAAAGGTGTGTGGCGTTCATTATATTGTAAGGGCCTACTTATTCGGTTGTTGGCTGGTATAATACTGGGAGTTTGTCGAATTTTCTTTTCATATAATATTGTTTCTCGGTTGGTTTGGGATGATTTCAATGGACCAACAATCTTTCGCGTGTGCTTCGTAATTCTCATTTTTCCAATTGTAAAGAGCAGAGTCGGATTTATGTCTGATCGACATGGGAGATTCTCTCAAAATTTCTCCTTCTGTGATCGGTTTACATAATCTCTTTGTTCGCTGTTTATTTAATATAGGCACCGAGCCTCTTGGTATTCATCCCATGATTCAGTCCACGATTTTCCTTCTTTTAGATCTAAGGGAATGCTCATTTTTCTTCCATCTCCTTTTAATTTGATTCTATCTTTTTCTAGAGATATGTTTGCTTTCATTTTTCAACCCCAGAGACAATCGAAAAGTGTTGCATATGCTGACATCCCTTCAACTAGGTCAATGACTTCAAAGTTGACTTGGGTCAGAATACCCATTATTTGAGTGTCGATGTTTCTGAGAATACCAATGGGATCTATCTATATTTGATTTGCAAGTTTGAGATAGCCCAGAGTTGGTGCTAAAGCAGGTCGACCTAGTCTTACCCAAGTTTCTCAGGGTAAGATACTGACTTGGGATCCAAAATTGACAACTACTTGTTTCATCGATACTTCATTGATTTCTAGGTCGACTCATGGATCATAATATTTATGCTTATACGAGAGTTTTCTGACATCATTTGCTAGTCTTTGTCCTTCTTTCTATTCTTTTAATATATTTAGCATTTCTAGCAATCAATCGACTAACTATTTTTCCTATAATAGCTCTACGAATTCTTGTATAATATCTTCATTCCACCTTCCATTGTTTTTCCTGAAGAACCTGATAGCTTCTTTCATAATTTGTTCTTCCTTATCAGGATTTGGAAAGAAACTGTCATTTCGTTTCTATTGGTCGTGAAAGGTAGTATTGTTAAGATCTCGTCCTACACTAGATCTTGTGATGATATTAAATTTTTTTAATTCAATACTTCTTCTTTTGATACTGTGTGTAGGATATTTACATTTTTTCTAGTCATGACTTTGTCGAGTACTATTTGGCACTCTTCTATTGAGTGATCACCGACGCTGCATATATTGAATTTTTTTTAGTCGATTCTATATTTCATTGGGAAATCCAAACTGATGTGGTAATATTTCCAACAGTTGTAGCAGTATGGTCGTCCTCGACCTCGACCTCGACCACCAAATCGAACATGACCTCGATCGTAGTACTCATCCCTTCGACCACAATTGTTGGCTTGGTCAGTGGATTTTATGTCATATACTGCTCATACACTAGCTTGATTCCATGCGTTGAAATAACATTCTAATGTTTTATGATTAGAAGCTTCACAGATATGGCACCACTTGGTATTTTTCAGATTGTGTGGAAAATATTGTATACTATGATCAATAAGACACTCACATATGTTACATTATTTCTGAGCTTATACTCTATGTGCATCTATTGTTGGTGGTGGTTGATCATTGAGGCTACATGTTTCTTTCATATTTCCTTCTTCGCAGCATGATGTGCACCAAAGTTAATTTCTCCTTATAGACATATTATTTATCATTTGTTGTAAGTGCTCTATTTTTTCTTTGAGTCTTCCGATAGATGAAGTAGTTGACGAGACTTCGTCATCTGATTCGACACGCTGTGCTTTCTGTAACGCATCTTCACAGGTGGTTATTTCGTACAACGTAATGGTGAGCAGATTCTTTGTGATAACCTAGCAACGTACCATTGAACTAGCAAGACTTGGTCAATTGCTATTGGAATTTGACTCAAGAGATATTTAAAGATTTTATCATATTCCTGTACTGATTCACTTGGTCGTTGTTTTATTTCTTTTAGCTTTTTCATAGCCAAGTGTGTGACATATTGGACTTTAAAAAATGTTAGAAAATTATCTTTTATGTCTAACCTTTTCTAGTTTTGATTTTTATATAGTTCATAAACCATGTCAAGGCATAGTGTCAGAGGGTGACTCTGAATTGTGCCATTCGTTTGTCTTCGTCGGTGATGTCTGCGACATCCCAAAACTTTTTGCATACGAACCAGTATCTTTTTGGGTCCTCATCTCCCTCGTAGAGGGGTATGTGGTTAAATCCCATTTTTATTGTCATTTTAGGGGTACACACTTTCTGTGGTGTCTGTGTTACCACAATTTTCGACTGAGTTGTTGAATCCTCGATTGTGTTTTCTTGTGTCACTTTTTTTGTTGGTTGATATTTTATCGAGTGATACTTGAGGAATAAATTCCTCCTATTGACATCAAAACATATCTCTTCAGTTTGAGAACTTTGATTTGTATATTCGACTAAGCGTCGGTCCAATGGTCATGTTGGTTCACATATTTAACTAGCTTCTTCTCTTGATAATAAATTTGGTAGGGGTTCATGTCGATGAGATCCTTAATTTGGATGAGCATGTTGTCAGTTTCATTTCTTTCTGGCTCAACAATGAGCACATCTCGTAATTTTCCATGATCGTCAGTTCTATACCAATTGGTCATCAATCTGTAGTTGTTGCTGGAGGAATTATTTTATTCATGGGATGGTTTTTGGCATGGGGGAAGTGTGTATCATTGGCCTTGATTATTCGTAATCGATGATTTCAAGTTCGTATTCTAGTTTATAGACATTCAATCTAGTCTCTATGAACTCTACATCACTACTTCTTTCAAGGCTTGTCGCAGCTACTATTATTCTGAGATCTGGTCGATTCGCTTCAGACTCAGACTGCTCATGCGCTATATCAGGATGACCCTCCCCGAGCATATTTCTATTATACTTCTGACTATTCCATAGGTTACAAAGTTCTTCCCTTTTCTTTTCCTTTTGTCTCGTTCCAATCTCTGGATGTCAGCGGATTTATTATGTGCTTGCTTTCCTCTTGACGACATTTATGCTTTAGTAATAAGAACTTATGGTATGCTTTCCTTGTGGAATCTCACATATTTGACCAACTCCCCATCGTTGTCTCGACTTAATTGAGGTCGGTAATACTGTCCATGTTCATTTATTCATAAAATAATCCTAGGATTGTCTTGTATCTTTGCACTTTGCGTCCAAAAATCCTTCCCACTCTTCGTCCCTCTCTTGTTATTGTTTGGTAACAGTGTGCCTATTTGAGGTCGGTATTCGACAATGTCACCAACTCTCTTTTCGAGGAGGAATTTATGAAGCAGTGTCGAGACAATGCACAATAATCTATTGTGCAGTTTGGTATAAAATTTTTATTTGATTCTATCAAGAGACGTTCGATCTTCGATGACTTGCTATGAAATATAGTCTTCGACAATTCACTTGAACCAATCATGCAAATTCGTTCATCCCCCGTTCGTAAACTTGAGGCCTAGTTTCTCATTGACTGTCAAATTATGCATTACCCAACTTGTTGATGTACTGAAATAACACTTCAGGGACGAATTCTAAAAATATTTCATGGGTTTCTGAAAATAATATTTCTCTTGCTTCTACGAGTGAGCGATTGTTTCTTCTGACGTAATTTTTTATGTAATTCTTAGTCTTGTGCTCCCACCATTCACGTATGTCTTGTAGATTTAACATCTATGTATACTTCTGCATGCCCAGGTTCATAACTACCAACAATAGAACCAATTTTGTAATCTAGGGGAAAGTAGGGAGAGTTACCAGTAGTCCTTACATAAGCAACATAGAAGATACATGTATATAGATATAGACAAAGACATACATAAGTAGTGAGAGCCCAAACATCTATATTTATTAAAGGATATAAAAATGCAGTGCAATGTTTACAATCTCTCACACATCCCTTTAGGGTCTCTATGTGCTTGTCTATTTATACTTCTATATATCTAGTTACCAAGCAGTTGTAACTACTTAACTGCCTGGGTTGGTCGGTTATCAGATACTTCGACCGACTTACATTTCCAAATACGTGGGTAGACCAACTATTTCTTAGTCGACTGGTGGGCCTAGTCGACAGAGACAACTAGCCCCTACACCACTTCATTAATTCATCAATCAAACACTTTGAAATGTTTGAACACTAGTTGAATTGTAATAACTCAACTAGATTTGTTGTGAATATAGATAGTGCAAATCAGATTCTACCTCATATGTAACCAAAAATGCCTCACACACAATTTCTAAATTCACAACTGCTCACATAACACAATAGAGACATCTGAATGTGATTTTTTAGTTATTTCCGACACCAACAAATTTACCCAGAAACTTGACAAATCCACATTGTTGGTCACATTATAAAATTTTTGCATACTAATGATCATCACTGGCATGAATATTTCAACACCATATTAATCAATGTCCCAAAGCCACTGGAAATTTCAATATAACATTATTTAAGACTTAAAATCAGAGGGCCACTCAGTCATAAAATCCATTAAGGCACATCCAATGCCCACTCATTAGAGAGATGTTCTTAATTTTCAATATTTTCTTTCAATATAAGATCCAAAGACAACACATAAAATTGACACTATGTTTGTATCTCTAGTCAATCCAAAGAAAGGGTTAGCAAGTAGAAAATTTGTGCTTGTAAGAAATAGGAAGAAATATCACCAACCCATTGATATGGACAATAATATATTGGGTTGTAATTTTATTTTAATTTCTTTACATTATTGATCTCTATCCAATATGTAGCACTTCCATTCTAATGGGCATCTCTAATAAAAGGCTTACATGTTGAAAAATATATGTTACGATTTTCTAAATATCTGAACAAAGCTTGAACCTGTGATGTTGGAATGGAACTTTAGTCTCTCTTGCATGGCTAATAAATCCTCTTCTTCCACTAGCCCTCTTGCAAAAAAAATTCAAACTTCTTAAAAATATTCCACACTTGATAAACTAATCATGTTAACTATCGAACTGTATGAAACATTCTCCAACCATAATAGAAAATAAACCAGAAATTTCTTTGTAAAAAGGTAAGTAATCCAAAAAAGAGTTAAGATTCATTTAATCCTATAGTTGTTCATAAGAGCATCCCAAATTAATAAAATAAATAAACAATATGGAAAGGTAATAATGAAATGCAAATTATTAAAAAAAAAAATCTAAATTATGAATGACAAAATATCAATCAATGAGATAGCTTAAGGTGTTGTATGTTGCATTTTTGAGCTATAGTGAAAAAGTCCAATAGTTATAAACAAATATGTAGTATGGTTATGAGATAGAATGTGTCATGGAGATCCCAAGAGCTTAGATTAACCAATTGTCACCAATGTTGTTGATAATTTGGCTAATTATGTGTCAACAAGTGCATGGCTCAAATCCCCTCGGGTTAAAGTGAACTTGTCTACATCAATGGGTTTACTAAATATGCCATCCATAAATCTAGGGAAGAATATCTTTGGGTTTCCCTGCGAGGTTTTCCTTGGAAAAAAATGTGTCAGAGAGTGATATAAAACTATCAAAAATATCAAATCCCATCATTTATCAATAAAGTATTTCAAAATATGTTGTCTGGACAAAATTTTGCAGCTATAGGAATAATATGAGAAATCTTGAATTGTTACCAAGTAGTTCCTAAAGAAAAAAATGTATCGCCCCTATCTAGTATCATATCCAACCAAACTTCTCTTAAAAGAAACAAAAAGAATCTAGTAATCAGAAGTCAAATACTACATATTGTTAATGTTTTATGCTGATATTATAGTTCTTTGCATTTCATAAAGATAAGAGCATAATAAGCACAAGATCACTGAGAAATACACATCCACAATAGACACAACATTTATCCTGGGAAACCCTCTAGGGGAAGAAAACCCA